>VNJR01006078.1:0-49292 GCA_008042585.1 Drosophila punjabiensis | reverse complement strand
GGGGGGGGGGGGGGGGGGGGGTGACCAACTTTAGTGAAGGACTTGGGGGCATTCAAGTCACAGTGGTGCATGCATAAAAGCCAACTCCGATTCTGATAGTATTAAAAAATCAAGAGAAAAATCTAGGAAGAGAATATGATATCGTGGAATTTATTTTATTATAATTATAAATATTTAATTATTTTATGTATTAAATTTTTAAAAATTTAAAGTATTATTTTAAGGAAATAGCCTCATAAGAAAACTGCATAATAATAAGATGCGTGGCGCCCATACAATTAAATTACCGTTATGGAAGCTGATTTACAAGCAGGCAGACTAAAGATCAATTTAGGAATAACAGAAAAATAAATATATCGATACTGTAGCGATATAAGACGCAAAAATCGATATTATTATTATTAGAATATAAAATATAATAATTCATCAATATAATAATTAATATATATTTAAATATTATAAAAACAGAATAATAATTAAATGAACGCATTAATTATTATTAATGCAATACTTTTCAGATTAAAAAAAACGAGCTTGCGATAAATCATAGTTAACGGTTTTATCGATTTATAATACTGTAATCTATATAATAATCGTTAATATTTGTTCGATTACAAAATTGATCTACATATAAAATTTATCGATGTTATCGATTTGTTTGATATATTATGACCGAATTTTCGCACACAAGTTAACGATTTATCGATATATAATACTGTAATCTATGTCTGTAATCTATCGTTAATAATAAATTTTTTTCGATGTATTATCTCGGAGTTTTTCTTTCAACATAGAAGCTTGCCTATGTCTAGATCGATTCGCTTCTTATTAAATATTCATTACTTTGCTACAAAATATAATTCATATATTTAAGTTAACGAATTTTCTTAAAGTGCACCCTAGATCTGTGAATTACCTTGTAATACTCACCCATAACAAGCTTCCTAATAATTCAATATTAATTAAAACTGTTACTGGGAAATATTAAGTAACACTCTCGCCCCTTAATGGAAATCCTGCATGCCATGCCAAAGTAGGTAAGGTAAAGGCAAACATAAAAGGCATCAAGTTGTGCGTAAAGAAGCACCTTTTGGAAATATTAACCGCAAAAAGGTTAATAAATATACATACTTCATTGGGAAAACCCCCACAGGCAGCGGCAGCAGCAGCAAATATATTTTCAGCGTTGCCATGGCAAAGGTTTTTTTCTCGTTTTCCCGGCGCTCGTGCGGAGCGCACAAAAGTATGCAATGCTTATTTTCATTTTTGATTATTCCGCCGCTGATTGCGCTCGCGTCGCACTTGCCATTCGTCTTTGTCAGCAGCTAGGAAAAAAAGGACGAGAGCCAGCGAGCTGGGAGCCAGGAATGGGAGCTGCTGTCAGCAGTTACTATCTGGCGGGACAGGTGGGGACCTGGGACTGGGAACTGGGTACTGTAGGTGGAAGCTAACAAATTGCAAGGCGAGGCAGGTGCTCTCGAAAACATATTGATCACAAAAGCTTCGTGTCATAACGACAGGAGCAGCAGCAGCAGGAGCAGCTACAGCAGTGTGACAAGGAATGCGGCCAGGTGCTGATTGCATTCGCATCCCGAAAAAATCGAATAGTCGCTGGCAGAGAGGGCTTCGTTATGCTCCAGATATGCTCCAGCTTTCGCCGCGGTGACCCCGACCCGGGTTCATTTGTCACTGCAGGCGGTGCCAGCAGGTCCTTGCGAATCTTCACAGAAAAGCAGAATGTTTGCGCCCCAGATAAGCTCACACAACAGCTTGCTGGAGAAGAGTATGAGGCAGTGCAGCAGGAAGCGGCTGAGTCGGAGGGCAGAGTGTGGCAAAAAGTGGCAACTTTTAATTCAATTTCGGGCACTTTCTGGCCATAGGCGAAATAAAAATGCCTTTGTGCAAGTTTCCCAATTGTGTTAGTGTGCGTCTGCCGGTGGTCTTTCGCTCTCTACTCTCCGCTCTCCACTTGCCACTGCTCCACTTTCATTTCATTTCATTTAATTTTTTGGTTGCCACAATTTGATACAAATAATTCTATTATAGAGTCCGAGCGTAAACCCACACGTATCCTGGCGAAAGGCGCGCGGACTCGAAGCAAGACAGACACCAGAAGCGAAAACTTAACGAAATTGAAATGGAAAATAAAAGGAAAGCGAACGAAGGAAACGTAGGAAACTAAAAAAAAAATACAGAGAAAGAGCGAAAGGAAATGCCCTTTCTCAGGGAACACATTTTGTAATTGATTTGAAAACCTTATTCAAATTATTTTCATATTTTAATCATATTCAAAGAGCAGGAAGTGCATTTACAAGTCCAAAAATCCTCTTTTAAACTCCTCCAAATCCAAGAAACATTTCCCAGGACCCTGGGCAGTGTATCAACCAGCCAAAGGAAAGGAAAAATCAAGCAATGAAATCAGCAAAGTTGCAGACAGTCAGCTGGGTTTTTTGGTCCTAACAGCGAACGCCAAACGGCAACAAAGTAACGCCGACAACAAAACAATCAAACGAAATCATAAAGCAGGCAGGACGAAGGGGCCAAGGACTGCTGCTGCTGCTGCTGCTGCTGCCGGACAAGTGTGTGGATGGCACCAATATCAAACAGCGGACAGTGAACAATAGAGAAAAGAGCTGAAAGCTGGAAGCTGGTAAATGGAAGATGTAACCAAGGCAGCCACGGCAACGACGGCATCCACGGCTCTTTAAAGGACCTGCGACCTCTGTTGTTGTTGAATAATAATCAAAGGATCACCCAGGGACTGGCAGCATCGTCCTTCGAAGCCACGATTTACGATTTGAAGGAGTCTCTCTCTCTCTCTCTCTCGAACATTTATCAAAAACACTTTCACTTGGCGCAAATTCGCACATTTATCTTATGCAAGCAGAAAGGAAAAAAGAAGGCAAGGCAAGGCAGGGCACAGGCCAGGCACAAAAACCAATTCTATTACAGCTGCTGGCATGGATTCGGATTCGGATTTGGTTTTGGCATTCTATGGCCATGGCACACAAAGTGTCCACGGACACCGACAGCGACACGGACACAACGACTCCCCACTAGCGAATGTGGGCAGTTTGGCACTTGCACCCGTGGATACAGGATCCTCCTCCTTCTTCTCCTTTCTCCTGCCAACTCCCACCGAATATACTATTTCATTTGCATTTCGTATAAGTCACATGGCTACGTGACCCACATGCACAAGACTACGGCTCTGGCTCCGGCTCCTGCTCCTGCTCCTTGCTTCGGTCCCTGTTCGAGTTTTTGCCAATAACAGAGTACAAACGAGTTCGGGCCAGCAGGAGCGAGTGAGTGGGTCCGGATGAGGCTGGGCACGAGGGCTATTGTGCAAAGACAAGCACAAATTTGTATAAATTTTCAATAAATTACATCAAATCAAGCTGCAAGCACTTGAAAACTACCAGACACGTGTTACAGCCCGGCAAGAGGGTGAAGATGAAGGCGAGTCTGTGTGCGGAACGAGATTAGACTTACTTACAGAGCAAAGAATCCTGCAAGAAAAAGTTTTGTGTGAGTTCAAAGGGTTTTCAGATGGATAAGAGAAATATTAAGAAACTAACTAAATTTTTGCTTACCAAAAGGATTAATAATATTGGAAGCTATGATACATTTTGAATGGTTTTAAATGTAAACCTTAAAAATTATTTATAAGATAATACTAAAATATAAAATATATATATATATAAACTATATTATAGGGATAGTAAAAGTTGCTATATATGATCCTAAAGAAAATAGTATTTCTTTTACGAATCATTAATAAGTCTAAAAAAATGAAAAGCTCTGCAAAGACCTTTAAGATTTTCCGCCAGTCTTTAAAGTCTTTTAAAGAGTTCTTTAAGACTTTTAATGAGTCTTTCGAGTCCTTTAAGAGGTAATATAACCGTTTGTAGAATTTTTCTAGGTGTATTCCTAATTTTTTTCCAGCAACTCACTCACGCCCACTCACTTAGAAAGGGAAGCAAGGACCAAGAAGCAAACCCTGCCGGACTGTGGAGTGTATTAAAAATGTGCCAATGTGCACGAAGCGAAGCACTTTGGTTGCAAATTTGTTTGCTGTGGAGGCCGAATTTCACAGACAACGTTATGCATATGAGCGGGCCAGGAAGGGGTTGTAACAGGAGCAGGAGTAAGAGCAGGACTTCGAGTGGAATATATAGAGCTGGAGCAAGAGCAAAGGGTTGCTGTAAGAGGCATGCGGAATCGCTGGCTTAGGCCTGTCCAAACCCGATCGACAGATAGTGCACGTAGCCTGGCATTGGATTGGTCCTTCGATTCGCTGGCAGCCAGTCGTCCGCCCAGTCAATGTATCTCAATTGCCATGTGGCGGCGGACTCTCATCTGGCCGTGTCGCTGGCATAGAGAGAGCGACTCGAAAGCCACGCCGTTTGACAAAGATTAATTCTAGTGTAGCACTCTCGATGATGGCCGCAGGACGACAACGACAACGGCAACGGCGACGGCGACGATACCCTCTTACAGCTGACCCCTGAACCCTGACGCCTGCCACCGACCCGCTGAAACCCATCAGCTCCAGCACTCCAGCTCCGGCGTCACACAAAGCGTAACGACAAAAACATCATCAGCCAGGAGGAGGAGGAGTTGGAGAAAAAGAGAATCAGAAACGAGTCGGGATGGGAAAAGCGTTCAGCATCTCTCCATCTCCTCTCTCTCTCTCTGTGTGTGAAATTTGGCACTGTAAACGTGTTGCACTGGAAAAATTCACAAATGAGGGAAGAGAGACCGCAATAAAAAGAAAGTGTACACACGAGGTTGTGTTATTTGGCAATTGGATATGGAATTTTAGCAGCTTTGAAGATCTGGTCTCTTTGGAGAAATGACACTCATTAGTACTATATCCTGGTGTGGAATTTAAACTTTGTTTAGCTTGGCAATGTTAGAGTTAAAAAAAAAATACTTTGTAATAAAATATTTGGAATTTGGTAAAATAAAATACTTTGTAATTTTAGATAAGGAATTTGGTTAAATAAAATAAAAGTGACTTTCCGTTTAAATACAGACTGGGGATTGTTGTTTTTACACTTTTCTCTCCGAATTTTTAACTGGTTCCTTCACAGCAAGAAGTCCTGAATTCACAGAAATATTTTATTTCATTTCAAAAGTATCTCTACATTTTCATTTCGATCTTTAAAATTATATAAATTATATATAAAGGTAAAGAAAAGAATATGTACATACCAAACCTCATATTACTTTTCTACTGGGGTCTCTTTTTTTCAACAAAAAAATATTCTCTACTTTCTGAAAAGATCTGTATATTTATTCTCTATACAATTATAATTCACAACTGTTTTTTACAGGGCTAAGAACAGGTATTGAGGAAAATATTTGTATTTATATTTGTACTTATTATTACTTATTTATTTATATGTAATAATCGTATAACTACGAAAGTTATTGTCTTTTGTTCCCCAAAAAATATTCCCTTGATTCTCCAAATATTTCTGTGTTCTTATTCTCTTTTTTTAACAATTATAATTCCCAACTGTTTCTTGTAGAAGGCTTACAGCCTTTAAATAATAAAATAATACAAGACAAATGTTGATTGGTTTCCTACTAATGTTTTATTTTTTATTTTTAAGTAACATACAAAATTCTCTCTAAACTCCCATTTATTTCCCTCAGTGTAGTGTAGCTAAGAGTCCGGGCCCTGACAGCCATAACAATCTGCAGTTTTTTTTTTTGCCGCCGATTCTTCGCACTGTCCTTCTATGGCCAAAAGTGAAACGAGGAGGAGGCACTCTGTGTGTGTGTGTGTGTGTGTGTGGTCGACATCAGCGAAAGACAAACTCAAAACTTATTTACACTGAGGCAGACACACACTCGCACTCACTCACACACACATTCTGCATTTACAATGCATTTTGGCATGACCGCAGCATAAAAATTTGTAAAGAGCCCCTCGACGCGGGGGGGGCGCCCAGCCAACAGCCAACCTGACCTCTCCCCATACTCATACTCATACTCATACTCATACTCACACTCATACTCATAGTCATCCGGCGGCTCCTGGAAAAAAAAGAAACGACCCCGAAACACAAAACTAGGATTCAAGCAAGCCTTTGGAATAGTTGTTTGGCCAGGAGCGGCGGAGGCAAACGTAAAGGCAAAGGCAGTGGCAAATGCGCAAAAAATGCAAAGGGGAAATGAATAAAAGGCCGGAAGCAATATGCATTTCCGCTGCCAGAAAAATGTAAGCACTTTCCACTTGCCAGGAGGAGGAGGAGGACGGAGGAGGACATAGCATGGAGTGTGAACTGGGGAACGGTGAAAAGTGCAACTGGAAAAACTGAACTGGCTGACTTGGCAGAAGCAAAGGCAGCAGCAGCAGGAGGAGCAGGAGCAGGAGCAGCAGGAGTAGGAGCATGAGCAGGACTCTGACTATGACTAGAGCTGCTCTTGGACCAGCCGCGCGCATGTTTATGAATGAGACAGTGTGTGTGTATGCTTTCCCTTTCTCTGCCTTTCCCTGGCTTTCCCTAGCTTTTTCCCCTGCCTCTCCCTGGCCTTCCCTGCCTACGTCCCGGCTCTGGCAAGGACTCTGGTCTAGCAGCCACTCTCTAATATACTAAACCTGTAAATATAACCAAAAAACTGTTTTAAATTTTTGCGAATCCTTCGCTTCGCTGCTAGCCAGCGCCTGGCAATGTGTCAAGCATCCGAACAGCAGACTGGCGCAGAGCTCAGGCCAGCTTCGGGTGGCTTTTAACTTTATTAAAATAGATGAAAGTGGGCTGAGCCGGGCACTGGCGAAGGGGCGAGCACTTTGCCGGAATTGTTAATCCAAAGAGGACGCAAGTGCAACAAAAGATTTACAGCGTCCACAATGGGAGCAAGTAGAAATGGTTGACACACACACACACAGAAATGAATCAATCGGAATACGAGATTCCAAGGCAAGGCAAGGGCTAAGGCTTCCAACTGGGTCTGTTGACTCGGAGCCCCAAATTGAATGCCTGGCCTGCTCCACTTTTTGCCGTCTCGAAATTGAATTATTAATTCTGAAATAATGCGCAAATAAAAGTCGATAAGCCAAGAAGTGAAATGGCAGCTAAGCTACACGAAAATGCCACACAATCAAGCGGAGCCGACGGAAGAACCCATCTAGGGACTGAGACTAAGGACTCATCTCCTGCTACTCAGCCAGCCAGCCAGCTAGCCAAGCATCCTGGCAAAGGCGATACCCGAAAGCATGTCGATATTAGGCAAGATAAATTGAAAATGAATTGCGAAGGAGCTCGAGGAGCTCAAGGAGCTGGAGGAGACCCGAGGGAGCTCCAAACGGAGTCAGTCGAAAATTGCCGCATAGAAATAAACATCAGGACGGGGCATTTAACGCAGGATGTAGACCACGGCTACGGTTACGGGTCCAAGTCGTAGTCGTAGTCGAAGTCAAAGTCGTCGCCGTCTATGTCGATGTCGATGTCGATGGCATTAAGTCAGTGGGAAAGGCAGTGGCTGGGGCATCGGGAGAATTGAATGAAGCGGAAACGGAAAGCAAGCTAATGAATGAAGCACAACGAACCAAATGAATGGCAGGGTCCGGGCCTCAGTTTTGGGAGTGAAATCGGTCCTGACCAGGACTACACGCTTCGCTGCCTAACGGAGGAATGGTATGGGATGGGTTGGGGATGGGAAAAGGATGGGGATGGGTTTGGCTTGGGACTGGTGATGGCGGTTATGGAGACTTGATGGGGCTGATGGCGGTGACGGAGGGCTTGTTGCGGTTTGGCCGGGGCTCATAAAACGACCTTCACAGCTTATATACAAATGAATATTTGTATTTTGGCAACGACACCACCAACAATGAGTCCGTCTGCGATGTCCAAGACAATGGCAATTTTCGCCTTAGTCCCGGCCATGCTTACACAGTGAAAAATGTTGGAAAGTTAATTTGAAGAATTTCAAAGTGGATAGAAAAATTAAGGTGAATAAAAAAAAAATCAATTGAATGTCAAATAAAATTATAAAAATAAATTAAAAAATTGTTTAAGCTTAAAACTTATACACTTTTAATTAACTTTTGCTTCGCGTATAATAGTTTTTCTCATTTCTAGCTTCATATTCCAATTCTTTGCGCTTTAAAATATTTTGTTGCATTCTTTTAAGTATATGTTAAAATTAAATTTAAACCCTCTTCGATTTCAGTTAAAAATTTTGACTGAAAAATATTATTTTTGTATACTTTTTGATGCTTTTTAATTGATGTATAATCTTGATATATTTCTATTTAGATTTTGAGCCTCTTACAGACTTTTTCCAATATTGGTTACTATTATTGATATTTGATATAAAATATTAATAAGCGTGTCTTTAGCATGCTTTTCCATATAATTTAAGACCCAGCGATTTTCATAATAAATGTGAGATTTAAATAAATTTTATACAGTTTTTCAGTTGATTTCAAACCCATTTCCACATCTTCTTCGTATTTGAAATAAAAAATCCCTTGAAAGTACGCGATTTTCCCAAAGTGCAGCAACGGAAAATGTCAGAGGGAATGGGATATCATCGGCCGACACACAATTGCCACGTTTTCCGGCTTTGTTCGGGTTTGTTTTTGACTGGACTGAGCCCTTGCCATGGCCATCCATCCATCCACCATCGAGCATCGGACATCGAGTATCGAGCACCGAGCTCCGAGCACCGAGCACCGACCACCTCCTGGCCACGTCACACTTCAGATAAGAGCCTTTTGCATATTAGCCCCGCTCTTTCGGCCGGACAACGACAGGATATCTGGCAGGATATCGTTCATTAGAGCACTGGAAGTGCAAGGCGAGCCAATGAACTGTTGCCGTCCGAATCATTTGTTTGACAAGAGCCTCTGCTCTGACCTCCGGAGCCTCCAAAGTGGCCCAGAGATCAAACACAAATCACTCGCTGAGTAATCGCCGCGACAGTAATGAAAACGACTTGGAGAGCCCGCAAAGTTTTACATTTAACTTTGATTGTAAGTTTTGCGGCGGTTGGGAGAGAGTCATCTCCTGCTCCTGTTCCTACTCCTGCTCCTGTTCCTGCTCCTGAATAAATATCCAAGCCTTAGGCAATTTTTGTGATTTTTGGCTTCTGATTTCTGTATGATTTTGCGAGCCTTTGTTGATGCTTCTTTCCCCCGCCGTCGTGCAAATAAATTTCAACCCGCCCCAATTAAATTCCAGCTGCCAGGAGTTGGAGCAGGAGCAGGAGGTTGGGGTCCTGGACCTGTCCAGGGAACAGAGAAAGTTTCGGGCACAACTTTTGTGTAATGAAAACAAATTATGCTTAATAGAAAGTTGCTGGATTGGAAATGGTTTTAGGTTTTAGGTTTTTAGGTTTTTAGTTGGCCAAACGAGAGAGGGGATTAGCGGAGCTTAAAACATATTTAAAGGCCGCTTAAAGAGCCCCCCACCCCCAAATATCCTGCAAGGAAATTTGTAATATTTTCGCTTATCCGAAGGATCTACTTCCTTGTCAAATCTTTGGCAAAAATTGCGCCTCATCGGATATCAAGGAGCAGCCGGCTTTATTGACTCCATATTTCTTTATTTTGCGACTGCGTTGCACTTTATGTTGGGTTTTTATACGATTTTCTTGTCATTCGGAGTCCTTGTTTATGTCCTCGTACGTACGTACATACGTGTGTCTACTTTATGGGTCGGCACAACACAATCATGCATATTTCCCAGGACTCTGGTCCCAGCCTTTGGTCGAGTTTTTACGCACTTTATTAACATACGGAAAGGCCAAAGGGAGCGAGAAGAGTCACATAAAAAATGAATCTGAAGCCAGACATCACTCGCTGCCGCTGCTGCTGCGGAATTTAATATATATATAAAAGGGCACAACGATATTATTATAAAATGCTTAAACAGAATATTGAAATGGGCTCAAGTAAACGATTCACTTTATGGCGAATTTCCCCTCCCCAGAGAAGGACTTGGACAGCAGAAGGGTTCGTCCGATGCCTTCAATCATATTTCCAACTCTCCTTGGGCCCTTTTGAATGTTTGACTTGAATTGTGGGGAGCGGAAGGAGGAGGTGCAGTCCTGGTCAGCTGGTGTTAGAGACAATGAACCCAGCTCACATTCGGTGATGGAAGGCATAAAGAGGGATTCTGCAATGTCTCTTCTTCAGAGGCTTTAATTAACTTGAAGGCGAGTATACATTTTGCAGTTTAATTAAAAATTTTACAGCATCAGGAGAAGAAGGAGAAGGAGGAGAAGAAGTAGCGGAAGGAAACCATCTGGACATCTGCTCTGTTTGTTGCTGATCAAATGCACAAAACAAACAAACCTTTGAGTAAACAAGCCACAACGATGGAGAAATAACCGGGGTGGCACTGCCGCTGATGATATTTCTGATGTCGAGGTCGGGTGCGAGTTCTGTCCACCACGCAAAGTGTCAATAACAATTTACACTTGAGACGATATCTCAATATTGTTGCACGACAGCAACAGCTATGGGAGCACACACAGTCAGGAGGCAGGAGGCAGGAGGCAGGAGGCACGAGGCACAAGGATTCAGTAGGACAGCCAACAAAAGCAATCAGGCGAATGGCAGTCGTCGAGAGCAACAGGAGGACAATGCCGAGTGCCGCTGACGGGGGCACAGCTATGTGAGTTTGTTTATTTAGCCAGCGACACGCAACAACTAGGCTCCCCAGTCCAGTCCAGGCCCTGGCCCAGGCCCAGGCCCAGGAGAGCGCCTGGCCATCTGTCGCCGGCCAGTCATCGCCAGATCCCATCCCAACGAGGCAAACTAAGTGGGACTGAGATTCCGAATCAAACGGCGCAGACTAGCAGCTGTCTAATCAAGCGCAGTCTGCAGAGAAGATCTCTTTATGAGTTTAATATTGAAATCACAGCCGGGAATCGTAAAATCCTTGCACACTCAATGGCAGAGGTAATCAAGGACTGCTGTAGGAAGTTCACGTTCATGTTCCACACCTCATTAGTGTTGGCAGATAGCTTGAGTTTTCAGAAAAAAAATATTTGATTTTTAAGAGGTGGAAAAATAGGATAAAGTAGAAACTTCGGCTCAACATAAAGGTAAAAGAAATTAATGGAAAATTTTGTGAGGGGTATATATATTTAATATCTTGCACAATAGTGAATTAATCATAAAAATACTGATATTTTCTTTAAAAATTAATGAGATTACTAGAGAATATAAAAATTGCATTTCAATGTTGTAAACTGTCTTTAAAAATGAAAGAAACTACTAGAAAATATAAAAATAATGTTTTAGTGTTGTAAATTGTTTTTAAAAAAAATGAAAGAAATTACTAGAAAAAAAGAAAATTACCAAAGAAATTACCAGAAAATATATAAATAGTGCTGTAGTGTTGTAAACTTTCCTAAAAAATGAAAAAATTACTATAAATTATAAAAATAATGTAAAGTTGTAAAGTGTCTTTAAGAATTAAAAAATTGTACTAGGTAATATAAAATTAGTGTTGTAGTGTTGTAAACTGTCTTCGAAAATGAAAGAAATTACTGGATAATACAAAGATAGTGTTGTAGTGTTGTAAGCAGTCATATTTCCTCATGAATTTTGCAGCTTTTATCGTTGTTTACTTTAGAAATATAAACACGTAACCCAAAAATATTCAGTTCGCTTCATTATCTCTCTCTTAAATACAATCTTTATCATTTTTCGAAGCCATTGTGTCAACACTGGAACCCCATCTCATTACAAAGTGGCTTTAAAGTGTGTTGAGTGCCGGGAAAGAAGTTTTTTTTTATTATTATTTCCACTGCCATGATTGCACTAGAAAAGGATAAGGGGAACTGCAGTTGAGTTTCGGGCAAACTTTAACAGGACACGAAGTACGACTTGAGCTCCCTCTTTCTTGTTAAAAAGAATTCCCGCGTTCCCCCAGGATAGAGCTGGATGGGGAACTGTAAGTCCTGCTCAATGAGCAGTACTCATTCGCTAGGCAAACACGAATCGTTTTTGGACACTCCAGTTAAGCCTCAAGTGGACACACATTCCTTCGAGTGCCGAGGATGTGCTATGTGTGCCCAGAGGGATTCCCGAAATCCATCTGGTCATCCGAACCTCTCTGGAGGATGCCTCTTTTTCTGTCCCGGCTCCTTGGCTATTTATGCCAATTAGCTCTTGTAAATGCTAATTAGGAGACGGAGTCAGAGACCGAACGAGAGCGAGAGCAATGAGAGCGCAACAAGAGGCAGGACCCAGGACCCAGGACGAGGGCCAGCTGATAAATTAGCCATGAATATTCAGCGGCCACGCGCAACATTATTTTCCGCAAAATTAAATTATACATTTTTAAGTTGCGCCCAGACGAGGCCAAAGGACCAAGGCCTACACTTGTGGAAAAAGCAGGAATCTAGTTAAGAATGCAATATGAAAATTAGTTGCCATGATGATTTTGTACAAGAAAAACTATGAAAGTTCTACATAATAAGTAAGATCTTCAAGAGAGAGGTAACTAAAACTGAAGTTAAAGTATTTTCTAGCTCCCATATTTCGCTTAGTGGCTCCTCCATATTTTGCGCTGTCGTCTCTTTCCTTTGGGTTGTGCCACCACCACCGATTATGATGGCCCCTGGCCATGAGCCTGAGCCTTTGACGGCTTTTATTTTCTCAAGCTCAGGGCTCTCTATTAGCTGGTAAGCGTGCTCCGGAATGTTCCGGCAAATGTATTGCGCAAAATGGCATAGAAATTGCATCAAATTATGCTTGGATGGAGGGAGGAAAGCACATCCTTGGCTCCCTCTCCGGCCCCCCCCTCCTTCAAATTAGTGCACACAAAGCAGCGCCGGATGGGGAACGGGACACAGGCTCTAGTAGTGGCTACTTGGCGTATTTACCAGGCGCTTAACCGACTTTCCGCACGCAGGGAGCTGCAGGACCCACTCTCCACCATGCCCATTGCCATTTTCCCCTCTCATTTTCCTCCCAGCAAATATATTGGCAATGCCGCTGCTGCTGCTGCTGCTGCTGCTCCACTCCGCTGGCAAAGTGCTCCTCCACAATGGCACTCGTTCAGACAATGTTAAATGCGCGCTCTCTCGCTGCGAGCTGTCTGTCAACTTGGCTCAAGTGGCTCCAGTCCCAGTTCCAATCCTGGCTCCCCATCCTCTTCCTCGTCCGCCACTCGATCGATTCGCCGGCCTGACAGCGGCACAATGCGGACGCGGATGCGGAAGCGGAGTGCACTTGTCGCCATCATTGACAACAATGCGTCGTAGCTGGCTTTTTAGCTGTCGCGCCCAATGAGGAGCATCGAAGGGTGACAGAGCAGCAGGAGGAGCTGGAGGAGCAGGAGGAGAAGCAGTGGGAGGTATTGGCCAAACACTTTGGCATAATTTGCTGCGAATAACTAATGGGCGTGGCCTGTGCCTTTGGCACCGATAGCCTCTTCCAATGCACAAAAAGTGCCGCCCTCATCGGTATTGGCCATCGAGCAGGATTCCAAGGATTCTGGTTTGGAATTCACCCTACTTTAACATCGGTTTAATAATAAATGTAAGAAAAGCTTCTTTTTATTTAAATATTTACTCTGATGCTTGACTTAAATATATTCCTTACCCTTTAGTTGCAAAGAAAGCAGCAGCATAAAGGCTTATTAAGGTATTTTCAAGAACAATAAAGACTCGATACACTGAGCAAAATTCACTATATACTTTACAGGTTTGAACTGATAGAAAGATTCCCTGTACATTTCATTCCAACAAAAAACAAGATAGGAGCCATCTTCGGGATGCCGAATATTGAATACCCTTGCAAATAGATTATTTAATGTTAATCGATTTCGCTTCAATTAAAATAAAAAGACTAACATAGAAGAAATAAAATATACCTTTCATTTTCATTTTTACAATTTTACAAGTTGCATAAACTTAACCGAAATGCTAAAAAAGAAATTTAAACTATCATATTCCAGAATAAATGAAAATATTTTAAATAAAAGCAAATTTATAATATTTTTCTCTTAAATTCGCAATTGTTTCTATGGCAGCTATATAATATAGTCTATTCACCCAAATAGCTCTTGAACTTGAAAATCTCAAATTAATGCTTTATCAATGTTTACGTTTTGTTGTATATATGCGGCTACCATTTCTACACAAATATTGGGCTATATATATTATATATAGAGTGCTTTATACATAGTTCTTATCAATCCCGGATCAAAGCCGGATGCCTCTTCGAAAGTCATTGAACAATTCGGGAATCAGTTCTCCCGAGACTTTCTTCCGTCGCGGTCTTCCAATCTCTCCCACAGTTTAAGGATGCTTAACTTCGATACCTTCTTCCTTTGGGCGCTGGCTGCCTGCTTTCTGTGGCGTGGATCCTTGGCGAAGGATGTGCAGTCCCATTACGTATGCCTCCTCGAAGATCCAAGTCCCAATCACTGTGACAGCTTCTGTCTCAACGAACTGCGCCCCCTGCTTAAGCAAGTCATCAAGGGGCAGGGTCGAGGAGTCACTTATGATGCTGATAACGAAACAAAGAGGAAGCTGGGCAGATTGGTGGGTCAAGAGGCTAGGCTTAGAAGTCAATTTCAAGGAGTGGAAGCTAAGATGGAAGGACGACTTCAGCAAGTGCAGACCAAGCTGGAAGGAGTGGAAGCTAAGATGGAAGGACGACTTCAGGAGGTGCAGGCCAGACTGCAAGGAGTGGAAGCTAAAATGGAAGGACAACTTCAGCAGGTGCAGACCAAGCTGGAAGGAGTGTACACTAAGCTGGAAGGACAACAGGCAGTACTGACCAGGATGGCGGAGTCCCTTGCTAAACTGGAAGGAAATCTGCCTGCGGTAAAAACTAGTCTTGAAACCAAACCAAAGGCGACTCTAAACAAAACGGAAAACCAAAATCAACTGCAGGCAGTGTCGACTACGACAGAAGCTAGTGTTAATATACCATCGGGATTCGAGAAAATCGGTACGAGATATTTCAAAATAGTTGAAGAAAATGTGAATTGGTTTACTGCTGAGAGAAAGTGTCGTGAGACGGGAGGTTACTTAGCCGCCTTTCGAGATGAAGAGGAAATCAACGCCATTACAGAGAAAATCAAATGGGAGTGGAGGGCATATTGGCTGGGCCTCAATGATCGGGACTCTGAGGGCCACTTCGTATCTGTGGCCTCGCACAAGCCAGCAAAATTCTTAAAATGGGGTCCGAGACAACCAGACAACTTAAGCAACAACGAGAACTGCGTAACTTTGTATAACGGCAAAATGTCGGACAATAGATGTGATTTTCATAGCTTTTTCATTTGCCAGGCAGACAATGAAACTTAGGAGAATTCGCATTGATCGTTTTAAATAAAGTTACATTTTAAAATAATAAAGCTTGCCAATATTTTACTTAAGAGGGATCTTCATTAAATTTCAGCAATATTTATTTCATTAAAGTTTTAAAAAGGATTATAAGATCTTTTGGTAACATTACGAGCTTGGATTATTGTTAAAATTTAAATTATTTAAATTCAATTAAAAGAAAAATGACTTGGAATTCGGCAACTTGATTCAAAAAACATTTTCTTCATCGATAAGCCGCTAAATTAATAAGTTCAATCTAAAGTTCCGTCTGACATTGATAAAAAAAAGAAATAATGAAACAAAAGCTAGTTTTAAGAATTAAATACATATGTATAAATAAATATGATTAATGTAATTATTTATTAATGTAATTATGTATAAATGTAATTATGTACATCTAAAAAAAATAACATACAAATAGCTGAATATAATATATTTATTTATCAAAAATTATCGGTTTTGTCTCTGAGCAAACATTAACTTTTTGAATGCAAATCACATTTGGAAAACTTTCTAGGATAGAAGATCTGAGTGCTTCCTACACAGCCTGTTAGGTTGTCAAATAAACATCTCATTTTCTATATATTACCATTTTGAGGGGCATTTTTTGCACTGTGTATATGTTTCACAGGTATGTATGTTTGGAAATGTATTCAGTCAGCGTTTCAAAAAGCTCTAGTCAATTCCAATTGAGACCGGATGCGTGTGTGGAAGCCATCGCATGATTTCGGGAATCCGTTCATAAGAGACTTTCACCTTCACCCAGGGACCCTGTTTGACGTCACAATGAATTAACAGTGCTCTTGACTACAAACTTATGTTTTTAAATATGTTTTTGTGTTGAAAAACCACGAAGTAATGTACAATATCCACTTTATTTACCGATCGCTTCTGTGCACCTATAATTAGATTTGCATAAAATAAAAACCAAATTTTTTAAGAAAAGTTTTAAATAAATTAGCGGATAAATTTTATCAATTTCCCAATTGTTCCTATGAAAGCTATATGATATAGTTGCCCGATCTTGTTTTTTTGTTGTGTAAAACGACCTCAAATCTTCAACAGAAATTGGAAAGCATAAATATATATTTAAATAATGGCACAGAGAGTGGCGTCATCTTTATACATAGTTCTTATCGATCCCCGCCGAAGCCGGATGCCTCTTCGGAAGTCTTCGAACAATTCGGGAATCAGTTCAACCGAGACTTTCTCCTTTCTTCCAATCTCTCCCACAGTTTTAGGATGCTTAACTTCGGTACCTTTTTTCTTTGGGCACTGGCTGTCTTCACTTTGTGGCGTGGATCCTGGGCGGAGGATCCCAATCAGTGTGAAAGCTCCTGCCTCACTGAGCTGCGGCCTCTGCTTAAGCAAGTCGTCCAGGGCCAGGGTCAAGGAAACACCTGTGATGCTAACAACGAAACCAACGCGAAGCTGGCCAGATTGGTGAATCAAAAGGCTAGGTTTAGAGGCCAACTTCAGGAAGTGCAGGCCAAGCTTGAAGCAGTGGAAGCAAAGCTGGAAGGAAGATTTCTGGAGGTGAAGAGCAATCTGCATGGACTGAAAATGGAGCTGAGAGAAGACAAGCTGGAAGCTGGAAGCTGGAAGGACAATTTCAGGCACTACTTATCAAGATGGCGGAGTCCCAAGCTAAACTGTAACAACAGCAGTTTGTGCTACTAACAAGCCTTGAAACCAAACTTCGGGCTCAGTCTCAGATTTAGCTAACATTACATATACCCTGCCAAGCGAACAATAATACTTATAAAACAATATTCGGATTATATTATAAAATAAAAATAAAAATAATAATTATTTTCAATAATTTATTAAAAAGGGGTTCTCCTTACTTGTCAGCATTATTTTTTTAATACAGGTTTTATAAGGAATATCTGGGATTTTGATTTAATTATCAAGTTTGGATTATTTCTTAAATATTAATTATTATTAACGGAAAGTCACTAGAAGCTTGGGACATTGAAATGAAATGCATTTAAAAACAAAAACAAACCTGGAGCTTAATGGGTTAAATCTTGAGCTATTTCCTGTGTCTAGAAAGTGATTAAGAATGTAATAAATGTCTGTCTCGTTTGTTTACTGTACACTGTACAGTGTGTAAATCAAAACAACAACGAGCTGAATATAAAATAAATATTTATATCGACTTTGGTCACTTTCCAAATATAAATTCTTTGTAAACATTTCTATACAGCCTGTTCGGTTGTCAAATAATCATCTTTTTGTCTTGATAGTACCTCATGAAGGTGAATTTTTTTGCAGTGTATATATGTTACTTAGTAAAACGCCTTCTTGGGAAGCAGATAGTGCGGTCAGCTTTATAAATAGCTCTTATCAAACCCAATTTCTGTGCGAAGTCTTTTTGGGGATTTTATTTGGGTTTTTCTTGCATTATATATATATATTTTTTTTTTGCTGTGTAGCCATCATTTTGAAAGCAGCTTTTACTGTCCGAGAGCAAGGGAGGCTGGAAAAAACCCTTTATGCAATCTGCATGCGACCGAACAGATTTCTTTGTGCGAGAATTGATTGCATATTACGTATACGTAATGCCGCAAAAGCGCCAGCGCCAGCCTCATCAATAACTAAAGCCGACAGGTGAGAGGAGAAGGAGGAGGAGGAGGAGGAGGAGAAAGAGCAGCGGCAGGAGCAGGAGCTGGAGCAGGATCAGGAGAAGCAGGAGCAGCAGGAGGTGACTGCCAAGTTGGTTAGCACGCTCGACTGATATTATTTTATGCTCCTTTATGAATTATTCGCAAACGCATTGATTCGCATCGAGCCAAAGGCGGACCGAGGCTGGCGTCTTGCTGTGAAATTTTCATTTGGCTTTTATTTACGTTCAATCGAGTTTTCGCGAAATTAGTTAAGTTTAGCGTGAATTTTATTATACTCAAGCAAGTCGTTCACGTAGCCAGAGCCACTTCACCTTGCCGCCACTCCGTCTTGCCGCGAGCGAGAGCAAACTTCTTAATTAAAAGATTTGGCCACTGATTGGCTGTTTGCCCAGGTGAGGGGGAAGGCAGGGGTGTGGTGTGGCATGCGGTGGAAGCTGTAAGAATTTATATTCAATTTGTTAAATGCATTCGAGTGGCCATTGTCTGCGGCGATAATTGCCAGAGGGACAGAGAGAGAGAGTTGAGTTGAGTTGAGTTGAAACTGCGGTCGCAGGACCGGATGAACTGCCGCCAGAGCAGTGGGTTGGCCATAAATCTCGTTACATTTTCCACTGCGAAAGCGCAAATAAATTCATAGATATGAGCCGAACCGAATGACCCTACACAATGCCATTCGACATTGCACTTTGAACGGAATTTATTCAAGCCAGCTTGTTGTTACATTTCGTACATGTGCAACTTTTAAATTTTATTTGAAAACTCTATTAATTTAATGCTCTTGTGTTTGTTTGCCATTGAGGTCACCTAAACTGCACAAAGATGGAAAAGTGGCAATCTTTTGTGTAATTTAAGTCTCAAATCAAGTTTAAAGAATTAAATTCCTATGGAAATGAAACCAACTCTAAGTCATTTCCCTATTAAAAATACAAATACTCACTGGTTTCAGCTGAATATATTAAGAAACTCTATTTGAATGTTTCACTATGATATATATAACGGAGAATTTTGAATCAAAACAAATATATATATATACATATATAGTTATTCTATTGACTCCTTATCCTTAGCTCGTTAAAGTTGAACTTACTGGCCTTTGTGGGACCCAGTTGGGGGCTGATTTTCCGGGGTCCCCGTTTGCTGTAAGCGTAGAAAAAGGATTAAAAATGATTTTCCAGGAACACATACTCACTCACCATGCACTATGGAAGTCAGTGAGATCCACGTTTGCCTCCTGTTTGCTCTGATGCTTAATGGGCTCATGACTGGGGAACTGACCCAACCGGCAGGGATGTGCCTTCAGCAAGGTCTGGAGGTAACGCTTGGTCTGATGATCCCGACAGCACATGCCACCCGGAGCCCTTCCATCCCGGCAGCACATGTGCGCCGGAACCTTGGGATTCGGGCAGCCGTTACGCATCACATCCATGAACATTTTGGCCAGCAGATCCTCCATTACCAGGTCGGCATTGGGACGGCTGGCCAAATGCGGATTCACATAGTGCATCACGCGCTCCACGGTCTGCTCGTAGTCCACCGGCAGTCCCGTCTGATCGTCCATGCGAAAGATCCTTGGCACCTTGTCCTTGGGCTTCGGCTTCGGCTTGTTCCTGTAGACTGTACAGCGCCAGACCTGTTGTTGGCCTGCTGTTGGCCCTGAGGGGCGCCGAGAGCCGTAGGATCTCTTCTTGGTGCCAGACTTTTGGTTCACAAAGATGTTCTTCAAGATGCTTTGCTGCTTGGAAACCATTTTGGGAACCTTCTTTGAGCTTGTTCTTTCTTGGGCTTGGACATGTTTTTCGGCATTTTTTTGTTTTTTTAATTTTGTTAAGTTACTGAATAATTTGTATGATCAAAATGTTCACTGAAACTGAAATGTTTTTAATTTAAAAATTGTCGATTTTGGTTGGAGAATATTTTTGAAGCATTGCCTGCTTATTTTATAGACTAGAAAATCTTTAAAATGTCATGACTTTAGGGGGAGATGGGAAATTTGATGTCCCCTATATTTCTTTCGGTGTAACCCACTTAAGAGAGAGATTTACAGGCCTCTGACAGATGCAACTATTTAATTTTTTCACGTGAAGCCCAGCTCCTGGCTCCCTGCTGCTTGCTGCCTGCTCCTTGTGGAGGACAACATGATTACAATTGCCATCCTAGATTTATGATTTCATTGCACACTTACACACACTCCAACACACACACAGGACACACACACACACAAATAATGGGACGGACTTGCATAAGTTGTGAGCTGATGTGGCCACAACCAACTTAACTTTTGAAACAATGTCAAATACAATAAACGTGTGTTGTGCCCTGGCCCTCTTGTTGTTGTTGTTGTTCTTGTTGTTGCTGATTCTGCTGGCAATGACACCCACACAGACGCAGGGCGAGTGTGCCGTCAGTGAATGTGTGTGTGACTGTTAGTGCCGAGTGTTAAACCGCATTGTTTGAATGCATCGCTTGGGCGAACAATGTAAATTGCCAGCGAAACACTAGCGACTGCACTGGAAAAAACAAATATTTGAGGAAATGAGTTAAAATTTATTTAGATTATATAGACGTTATGTTTATTATATTTTTTATTGCATTATATTTTCTATATTTTATTTGGAAATTTATTTTCTGTTGCAGGCAAACCTTTTTCAAACTTTTAAATGAAGTACGAAAGCTGCAGCTAAGTGTTCTCATCCATACCAGGAATTTCAGGTAAGTAAAGTTTTATTTTATTATTGTTACATTTAAAGATTTATACACATATAATTTATTAAATCACATTCTATAATTGTATCCATATTATTGGAAAATCGAATCAAAACTCTTAAATCTAACATGATATATGTAACTGGGAAAATATACATCATCTTATTGCTATTTACATACATTTGTGAAAAATATCTTAAATTTAAGATGTCGAAATGCACAAGAAAATGTTAGGGATATTTTGCTAAGCAACATGATAAGAAACATTTTTTTAATTTGTTGTTAGGGAAATGTTGCTAGCAACATGATAAGAAAAATGTTCTGAAAGGTTGTTAGTGCAATGTAGCTAAGCAACATGATAAGAAACATTACTGAAATTTTAGTGAAATGCTAGCAACATGATAAGAAATATATTTTTGAAATGTTGTTAGGGCAATGTTGCTAAGCAACATGATGAGGAACATCTTGTCCTAATTTTTGTGTGAAACTTTAAACAAGTCGAAGATGCTTAAAAAAGTTTTACTAAGAAAATGAATCTAATAATATGTTTAGAAACATTTTCTTACAACAATTTTGTTGGAAAATATCATAAGAAACCTTAAATCTAACAGAGCAACATGCACAAGTATGCAAATGTTGCTAGGAACATGTTGAACTCTATCAAAAGATGTTTACATTGCTTCATGCAAACTATTATTAATAATTTAGAACTTTCTTCAGTAAGAACTAGTTTCAAATCATTTTAATATATTTTTTATTGAATTTTTTTTTACTGTGTGTTCATATAGCATTGGGGGATATATACAAGTGCGCAGATACGTATAAATTATATGCGTTGGCTGCAGCAACAGCACGAGATACGGGCCAACAACAAAGTTGAAACACTCCCATAAACACCCACCCACACACACACACACCCTCACACACACACCCTCACACACACACTGGCACACACAGAACGCACAATAACACATAGTGGCACACACTCCGTTGGATTGCAAAAGACGCAGCAGAAATAGAACAAAAGCAATACAATTAATCATCGAAGAGCAGGCCAAGCAGAAACAGCATGCTGTTTAAGCAGAACCAGGAGCAGGAGCGGAAGCGGGAGCAGGAGCAGGAACAGGAGCAGCAGGATCAGAGCCAGAACTAGAGCCCCCCCCACTTCGTGGCAAGGCGAGGCAAATATGGTTGCAACATTACTAACAACATAATTCATATTAACAAATGGCATAAAGACGCACAGAAATGCTCTATTGCAATTAGTTTTGGTCTACTTATAAGTGTATTTTGAGGTTTTTATTGTTGGATTTAAACCTATAAAATATCTGTTAAATGAGAGAGTAAACTTGTGACTATTTATTGGAGAAAGATAACTAAAGTTACCTTACTTTTGTAAGGTTTTCTTTTAAAAGAATTAAAAACCTAGCTTGTTATGAATGTAAGAGAAATATTTTCATTAAAATAATTTAAAATAAAAATATGAATAAGAAATATACCAAATATTTTCCTCATATTTAAGCAAATACTTCAATAGAATATATTACTCAAATTTTTAAAATTATTTAAGCATATATTTTAATATAAATTCATTAAGAATTTACGATGGAAAAATATTGTGTAACTTAATATATTCAGTATAGTTCTGTGAAGATTTTTTGTAGTAAAATTAAACAACCTGCAATCTGCTGCTCTTGTTTTTTAACAGGACGAGTTTAACTTTCTGTAAATTTTAATTCAAGATCTATGCAAGATTTAAATCAATGATTGAAGACCTGAGAGTTGGCAAAAAATACTTATATATAAAAAAATATACAAACAACATATAACATAACATGTAACTTCTCAGAATAGCAAATATCTTTAATCTTTTCGTATAAAATAAAACTAGATTTATAGAGAAATTCCCATAAATTGCACTCCCTATTCGGATTTATTTTACTCCAGAGTTATACTCTCTTGCAACTCCTTGTCAACGCATTGGCACTACATCCTCGAAAACAAATCCAAACAACGGCAGGATCAGGCCGCAGTGAAGAGTACTAATGGCACACACTTGTTCCTGAAACGGGCGTGGTGCACACTGGGCGTGGCAGCTAGCTAGATACACTGTGCAACTGCCACTGCCACAGCCACTGCAACTGCAACTGTGTGCAATCAATTATGCTGAACTGGGCACCGATACCAGAAGCTGGCATAAGCAGGATCTCAACTCGATGCAGCTGTCAGGACTAGATACCATTCCACCACTCCAAGTTGGGTATTATCCCCTTCTAAGTTCAATTAGGTGAAGGCAACCTGAAACCTGAAAAGCATAAATGTCATTCTCCATAAGAAACGTCAAATTTGATTTTTTCCTTCTTCCTTTTTTTATTTTTTTAAAGCAAGAAAAAAGCAGACAAAGCCGAGAGAGAGAGAAGGAGAGAGAGAATTTCTATAGCCAAGGAAATGACTTTACACCTTCTTTTCCCCTCGAAAGAAATGGATCAAATATAGATTTATGTGTTTCATGTCAAAATAAATGTATTTTACATGTTGCCACAAAGCGTTCGATGCGAGCGAGCATCGAGCGGGTCCCGAGTCCCGGTCCCAGGTCCCTGTCCCTGTCCCGAGTCCTTGCTTGGCATGGCGCAAGGACGACGGTGACAAACAGCAACAACAATGAAAATATAACGTGGCATTAAAATGTCATTTCATACTCATACAAACAAGCTCATATAACGCTCCCCTTTGTTGGGAGCGAAATATTAAGTTAATATGTTTGAGCTTTGACGGTGGTGATGGTGTTGGGAGGGAAGGCTCTTTGATCCCTTGGAAATTTAGCAAAGTGCAGACAGGATATTGGCAGCTGCTTGCAGCCACACACACAGGATATTAAAGCCATAAAGATGAAATATTTCTGCACACACACATTTCCCATTCCCTCACCCCCTCAGCCAGGTTAGCAATCAGGCCGATTCGCACATCCAGGTGCGATCCGCGTCCCTGAATCCCAATCCCAATCCCAATCCGAATCCGAATCCCGAAGCTAGACAAATTCCCCCAACAATGGGGATTATTCAAATTATTTCCCACTTGCGTTGCTGCCTCCGAATCTGCTCCAGCTCCTGCTCCTCAGCACCTCAACCTGGCACGTCTATTTGTGTTTGTACTCTCTCTCTCTCTCTCTGTGTGTGTGACACATGATGCCATGTCATATAATTTATCAGCGCATTTTTGGCATTCAGCTCGCGTCCTGACATTGCCCCCCGAAAGGCCAACAAAACAAAAAAGAAATGCCAGCTTTTGCTGCTCCTTGCTGCCCTGTGTAACTCAGAAGGTGCCACATGGCCAGCCTCAACCTCGGAGGCAGTACACCAAGAGTTAGGTGGGTTTCCTTCGGGTCTAAAGTATATAGGTTCAAATTTTGTAAGAAAATTTGCAAGTTAAGTAACTTTTCTTGTTTAAAAAATACTTTATTTTTGGTTTAAAATGTTTTTTATTAGTTATTTATGATCTAAAATCCCTAATGTCTTCCCCATATAATTCTTTATAGTTTCTTTAATTCCTTTGTATAATTTCCTGAACATTATATTATAAGAAATTATCTTTATCGGTTTCTACTTTGTTTTATTTAATCTTTAACTAATTTCTCTCACTGTTACAGCGAGGTCCTTTTTTGTTTGGCTCCCTCGAGCTTTGTTTTCGTTTCTCTCCCGTTTCTTTTTGCCTTTGCTTTACCCCGCTTTTCCTGCTTTTCCTGCTTTTCCCGCTTTGCCCGCTTTTCCCGCCTTGCCCGCTTTTCCTGCTTTTCATTTTGATAAATATGTGGAGGGCAGAAATCTATCATTTCGCGTGTCGCATAAATAAATACATCAAGAGGCAAACACCCAGCCAAAGCAACCACCCACCACCCACCAGGCACACACACACAAGGATTCCCGGCAGCACACAAACTGTTAATCAACAGCAAAAAAAAAAAGTAAGGGGAATCCCCTGCCTCGCTGCTCCGCCTTCCATCGCTGGGAGTTGGCAATTTGTTTAGTCGTTAAACTTTTTTAGCGTTTCGTTATTTAATGCAAATTGATGATAACGGGCAGCGCGCAACGCTAATGAGTATACGAGTATGTAAGGGCCAGGGGAGGGGCTTCTCTCATAACCCCATCTTAGGGGAGGCAGGGGGGAGGGGGTTTGCCCCCGAAAAAAAATGGGGAATGTGGCAATTTATGCTACCAGCAGAAGCAGCAGCAGCAGCAGCACAGTATCCTCATGCTCGGTTGTATACAAATTTAATGAATGCTCCCGTTTTTCCGGGATGCCCATAAATAATCAACAAGCCACGAGTCGGGGCACTGGCAGAAATAACTATATCCTTAGCTTGACTTTAAAATTAAATTCAGTTTCTTAAATTTACAGAGGAAAGGATTCCAACTCTCTCTCTCTCTCTCTCTGCGACATAAATAACACACACAATTGGCGCATTTTGTTTAATTTTCGTCTCTTCTGCTGCGACACCTCTCTGATGTCCTGGCAGTTTGTTTTAAATGAAATTCGTTAAAAGTCTTTCGAAATATACACACACACAGTACGCCGGAGGTCCCGATGCCAGCTGCTGGCATCCATCCATTCGCCAGAAGCGAATTCGGTTTTCGGGGGTTACGTGTGTGCAGTCAATTCCACTCGGCTGCCCATTGAAAAGTTTTGCACTTCGCTGCACAAAGGACATGGAGCAGCATGCCGCGGAGCGGAGCGGGGTCACACATCAAGGCCAAGCATCTGGGCGATATTTTCATATATAGACTAGAGCGTATAGTAATACCAAAAAACCAAAACATCATAATACATCCACCAAATAATTTATGTGTTACAAAGTTGCAGATTTTCAGAGTTGCATTTCCATTTCCGAGTTGTAGATTTCCCGAACTTTCATACTTATAAAACAGCCATGAATATACGTTGTCGTATTCAAAAAAATATCCCAAAATATGTCCACTGCCACAGGGAATTACCATGCGAGGCAACTTTGTGTTTTTGTGGAGCTCGCAACTGTTATCCACGGAAAGTATACTCCAGTGGATAGTCCATTTCCTTGACTACCAAAAACACTCGGATGGCCAAGACCATTGGCCATTACGATACAGCCGCCGCCGAGGATAATGATGATGATGATGATGATCATGATGGTGTGGTGGCTCAGGGGGAGGGTGAACCCAGTCCCCAGTCCCCAGTCCAGAGTGACCAACGGACGGCGGTGATATGACCGCAAAACCAATACGAGTGCCAGGACGATTCGATTTAATGGAAAATCGACCGCAGAAGCAGCAACAACTTAAGCGATTCAGAAATTGCAACACACAACCGTCCCCTTCCCGAGCTCCCCCCAGCTCCCCAGCTGACACACTTTTGGGACCCACACACTCGGCGATTCTCGGCGAGATGAGAGGACGACGGGGCGGCAGTGTCAGGGGCCACGCAATTAGGGGGCTTAACCACTGGCCAGCCGGCTGGCTGAGTGGGTGGGTGTGTTCAGGCCTTGAACTGGGCGCTATCTGCAGCTGAAGTATGTGGCGCCCATCGACGATATATATTGAAACTTGAAAGCATTAAGCGGACGGCGGACGGCGGACCACAGCGAACGCGGAGCCACAACGCGCCGCGCAATTACGGCGGACAGCAGTGCGACCAGGACGACGACGTACACTCGCGTGTGTGCTCGGCGAGGGTGGACACAGCAGGATACGAAATATGGAGTGCAAAAATTTTATATTTAATATTTAATATTTTTTATGGTTTTGTGTAATTTTTAAGGTGTAAAGAAAGCTTGACAAAGAAAAATCTTTGAGGCACTTTCTGTACAGTTCTAAAGAACCCATCTAGAGGTTACAAAAACAATATTTATAAATCGTCAAGGGGAATTTTTCGATTGTATGAGTGATTTTGTAAAATTTTTTATTGCATGAAATGTAATGTCTGTCCGTCTTAACTACCAAGGGCAGAAAATGTCGATTTATCGATATTGTAACGATATATGAAGGGATTAATTTGTTATTCTTTACTTTGATTTTTTTACATTGCGATAGATTTGGATAATTCTATAATTTACTTTCATTTTTAGTTTAAAAGTGATATTTTTCGATGCTTAAAATTATTATACAAATTTTTACAATATTATCGTTATTTGCTTGAGCGATATGGAACTGTTTTTTTGCTCTTATTTTATATAATTTCTTACATTGATATTTGAACGTTGGGATATATATTCAATAAATCGATATTCTGCTTATATATAACCCACACCAAGTAAAAAATAATATTTGCTGGTAAACAGTTATGACAAAATGCTGATTTAAAGATGTTTAAAATGTAATTGATAAAAAAAAGAAAAACAGTTAATCGGTCATAACAATATGTTGACGTTATTTATACAGTTTTAAATATATTTAATAGTTAATATATTTTATATATATATTTATTTAATATATTTATCAAAGTTAAGGATAGCATTATATTCACCTATGTTATTTTTGTGAATTTATCAAACCTGTTTTTTTTTCCTCGTTATATCATTATTTTAGGCAGGTTTTTGTTGCCAGTATTTTTGTTCTGATCTCCAGTTTTCAAGCCTTGTTTTAAATGTAAAACTTTCTCGGGAATGTTATATAAGATATATTTGAATCTTCAAAATAATAACCCAAAGTAAAGTGAGATCTGCTAAAGCCTAGTTAAATCTCACAACTTCCCTCGCCAATAAAAACCCCAACAATCGCACATCTAACGCTCTCAGCGCGACGGCCGCTGTAATAAAGCCAAAGAAAACAAATCCAGAGCCATGGTAGGGACGGTCAGCGAGCTCTGGGACCTACACAGGACTATACACTAGGCACTATGCACTAGGCACTGGGCACTGGTCACTGGGCACTGGGCATTGGGCTTGTCGTCGATGCCATCGAAAACAGAAGTTTTACGATTAAGCCAAACGAAAGGAGCACAAACACAAGTCCGCCACGAGAGCCGTGCTCGCTGGTCGCTGCTCCTGGTTGCTGGTTCCTGCAAACCAATTCAAGTGTTCCGTGAAATGAGTCGAAAATTGACATTCGATTTGCAAGACCATTGCACAAAGTCGCCAGTCGCGTTTCGTTTCGTGGAGGCGTTGTTAAAGTCCTGCAGGAGTGCCTTAAAGTCACTGCCTGAATATATGCAATTAATTTTGCAATCGCATGTGAAGTGCACATAACACGAAACGATGGCCTCTGAATTCGTAGAATTCGCATTCCATATTCCGTTGGGCAACTGGGGAACAATTAGGCACCTGGCCAGGCCCAGGAATCGATGCACACGAAGCCAGTTAATCATCTGGCGAGGAACCGTCTTCATTTGCATGCCGGATGAGAGCGGGACCTGGAGCTGCTGCCAATTCAATTGCAGGTGAATCATTCAGCCGGATCAAAGGTTTTCGGCAGTCAGTCAGAGTCAAGGGTTTAGGCTTTAAGTTCGGCTTAAATGCTGGCAATTAAACCGGGGCACTGTTATTCAGATGATTTTGCATTCTCTGCTCCTAATGAGAGTGCAGGAGGAGGAGGAGCAGCAGTAGGAGCAGCAGCAGCAGCAGCAACAGCAGCAGCAGTAAGAGAAGCAGCAGTAGTAGTAGGAGCAGCAGCAGCAGCAGCAGCAGCAGCAGCAGCAGCAGTAGGATCAGCAGCAGCTACAGCAGCAGCAACAGCAGCAGCAGCAGAAACAGCAGCAGCAGCAGCAGCAGTAGGAGCAGCAGCAGCAGCAGTAGGAGCAGCAGCAGCAGCAGCAGTTTGTGCTCATTAAATATTTAATTGCGAAATTAAAAGAATATGCCAACGCAGCACAGAGTCAGAGTCGTTGTCTTGTCACCAGAATGTGCAGTTGCAGCTAAAAATGGCGAGAGACAACGGCAATTATTTGCACAAATGCTTATTAAAATTGCTTTTACAACTTGTTAATTTCATAATACAGTTTTTATTGTGGCCGGAAAAGGAAGGAGGAAGGAGGAAAGTGCTCAGCCCCAGGCGGCGAAGCAGAAGGAGCAAACTTTTGTGAACGGCGAAAAAGTTGAAAGGCCAAACTTGTCTCTATGCAAAATACTTACGCCGAGCCGCCGCCCTCATCCTTGACCTCATCGCCAAACGGCGCCGAGACCTGTAATATACTTGTCCGCCTTCTAGTCTGTGTCCCAGTCCGTGTCCGTGTCCCAGTCCGTGTCCTAGTCCGCGTCCTAGCCCTCTTCCTCGTCCCTTATTGATCGGTTGCGGTTGTGCACAATTTAGATCAAGGATACCGATAGGACTTCGTGTTTATGCCAAAACCGTTTTGTCAATGCTGAGAAACATTTATGCCAATTTGCGTTTTGGCGAGCTGACAACTCGCAGGCAACGACGCGACATCGGAAAAGTCGATAGCGAAAGTGGAAAAATTACGCGGCTGAGGAGGCCAGACTCGCCTGGCATTTTCCACCTAAACCTCCACCTCCACCCTGCTTTCCTCTCCCTTTTTTGAAGCCACGTAGTCGTCGTCGTCGTAACGGCAAAAATTACAAAATTAAATTATTTTCTGGCGAATTTATCAACATGAACGCCGAGCGCAGTACTCGGCTCGCTCCCGGAAATTGCTAAATATCTTTGTTAGCAATTGAGTTTTCTCTTGGCTCCCTTCCTCGCATCTGTTATGATTCCCGTATTAATGGCATAATTATGCAATAAAATACGGAGGAGCCTATCGCTGTTTGATTTCGATCTAATAGGTTCCAAGGGGAGAGGGACCTGACTTCGGGTAAGGAGAATAAAAATAATGTGGAACAGAGGTCGAAATTAGGGTTTAAAGCTTGGTTTTTTAATTAAAATAATTATAAATTTTTACAATGCGAAAAATTTAAATGCTCAAATTTTCGGATATATTTCCCAAGGAGGAATACCTACAGTAGCATATATACACTGCAAAAAATGCCCATCCATATGAAATAATGAAGACAATAAAATGTTTATTTGACAACAAAAAGTAGCTTAAATGTTAATCCTAGGTGATAGGCATTATTATATTAATTATATATTTATTTACATTCATTGTATTTAATATTTATATTTATATTTATTATATTAAAATGTAATTTTATTTTGAAATTGAGACCGCGGTAGAAGAAAGTCTCCGATTAACTGATTCACAAATCACTAAAATTCTTTAGAAGAGGCATTAGTCTTCGGCTGGAATGAATAAGAACATCATCTTAGCACTCTCTGTGCTCGAGTGAACTTATTTATATATTTCCCAAGGTCTGTATGTATCAAAATATAGGTCGTGCGAATATATACACAACAAAAAATGATCATCGATTAAGGAGCTTGTGAAGCTTCAACATAAATATTTATAATTTATTCTATATTCGATAATTTATTTTTTAGTTTATGAAATACTTGTCAAGAGAATGAGCTGTTTGAATGAGTTTAAGAGTTACTCTACACTCAATTCACCCATTTTAATATTTAATTATAAAATTATTATATATTATATTAAGATCTTTAAAGAACAAAAGTCTATATACTTCATACTTAATTCATCCGCCTCTAGATTTGTGGGCTTATTAGACAGCCGAATTCCCAATGAGTTGTTGATAATTGAACGCCGCGGATACGTGGCTCATCTCAAATTACGGCCTGTAATCTAGATCCAGCTGTCCGCCAGCGGCATCCTCATCCTCGTCGGCGGCATTAAATCAGAAACTTTGCGTATTAGATCGGGGCCGAGGAGCAGGAGCCAGAGCAGGGGCAGGAGCAGGAGCAGGAATAGAAGCACTGAGACCTCCGCACCCACCTCGAACTATACCAATTTATTTGCCACACTGATTGGCGTATTGTGCTTGCACCTCCCTCCCCCTTCACGTGCTCACGTAGCCACACCCGTAGACCCGGGGTTCAGCTACAAACTAAGCCTCATTATACGACTTTGAGGAGGAGGGGGAGGAGGTGTGGCAGGAGGCAAGGTAAGACGCAGACAAGCTGCGCAACTGATTGCTAAATAGACAGGCAGCCAATACACATCGATAAGGCTGAGATAACGGACAGATTGTCTTTACAGGAGGTTGGAGTTAATGGAGGTTCTACCGGGGGGGAGGTATGGTATGGTAACGAAGACGAAGTCGATGCGGACGCTGCCTGATTAATTAGGGCATTAATTTTGCTAAATTACTCCAATACATTAGGGAGATCGAAGCCATTTGTCAAAATTAACCTGAGGACCGATGTAAATGAATTCGCCGTGCCGAGCGAGGGCCGTAATGAAGTCCGGGGATATGTCTGGACTCTACTGGGCGTGGATTTGATGCTCCTGCTCCTGTTCCTGTTCCAGCTCCTGCTGCTTCAATGACAACGATTACGAAGGCGTATCAATGACTGATGGCGGCACGTGGTCTAGCAACTCTCCATATATATATATAGTAGAGTACAGCCCTGGAGAGAGGGCATCAATCTTCAAGCTGGACTGCAAAACTCAAAGCATTGCATCCCCAGGCAACTTCTAGAAACCAAGATACAAAGTTACACGTTTCGAAAAGGCATGAGACTTGTCTACATTCTGTAATAACATTAAAAGCTAGTCCCAGAACTCTCTGCTATAAGCAGCTATATCTTAAGATTATGCAACTTTTTTCCAGCTTATATGCTTTTTCCCTCAGTGTAAACGCTTTCTCCCAATGGCCATGCCTCAAATGTCAACGGCAGTCAAGATGGCAGGCTTGGGCTCCTCTGCTTGTCTATCTGTCAGCCAGTCAGCCTCCTTCAGTTTGTCCTTCAGTCAGTCAGTCAGTCCGTTAGTCAGTCAGTCAGTGAGTCATTCAGCCAGTGAGTCATTCAGCCATAACCGGGCACCAGCTTGTTTTCAATCCCGCCGGATAAGTTAACAAAGCGCACAGACCACAGAGCAAACCAGACCGAGGCAGAGCAGCGAACCCGGGAGACACTCACTCACAGAAGCGCACAAGATGAAGCGCGCATTCTTCCAGCTTTTGGCGCTAAGCCACTTTTGTGCGGTCCTTGGACAACAACGCACCCAAAGACATCCCATTTCCCAGCGCAGTTAGGCTGCATTAATGGGCAGGAGGCGACATTTCCCACTTACGATTGCAGGCATATTATGAAAAATGCACAATGTGCCATCAACACACGGATGGAGCCTTGGATGGAACGAAGGACCGAAAGGACAGGAAGGGAGACATTCTAGGGGGAATGGGAATGGCAACGACAACTGTAACGACATCATCAGTGCTGGGGATCGCCCCCGTAGTCATCAGCTTAAAGTTTCTACGAAACCAGCAGGTGAAGATGGAGACGGAAAGGAAGGGAGTCTTTGAGACGAAGGACTACCTATTCCAAGCTGCTTTACATTTTTATGTGTGTATGCGAGAGGGGAAGCTGAGCGCGGCAGCATTAATAATTGAAATATTCACTAACAGGAAGTTGAAGACGTTAATGGTGGAGGAGGAGCACCAGGACTACTATCCTTCCGCGCGCTTGATTGAGGTTTACTCAGCTCCTTTCCAGCTAATGCATAAACCATGCACAGACATCAGCAGGCAGCTCACATCACTCCAGTGTCCTGTCCCGGCCCGGCCTTAGCTGTTGTGGAGCTGTGTGGTGGTCTAGGCAACTTATTTTTAGCTCATTACGGCCCAAAAACGACTCTGCCATGGACGGAGTACCGTAGTAGTACGCCTTTCAAGGATGCCTCCGAGCCCTTGTCCTTTTCCGAAGCTTCCTGTTTTGTGTGTGTCACCCTCGGCGCTGCTCCTTGGTGTCCCAGGTTCAGGTTCCTCCTGCTCCTCCTCCTCTGCGGCTTCTCTGGCTCGAGTTCGAGTTTGAGTGCGAGTTGGCCTCGCCTCGTGTTTGTGAACTTGCCGTATTCCCAAAACGCTGGCATGCGTAATGAGCCTCGGCTCGGGTTTCTTCACTTCGCTTTCTTCGTTCTTGTTTTGTAATTTCAAAATCATTTTGCCGCGCGGCTCTCTAAATAACAGAGTGTGTGTGTGTGTGGGTTGCACTGCAAGAAATTTAAAGAATTTTTAAGAGAAATGGGAACAAAGAAAAAACAAGGGGGAGTTTATTGAAACAAATTGATTTACAAAGCCCTTGGATTTTGTAATTGAATTCTTTAATTTGTAAAATTTTTTTTTTATTTTTTAATTTTATTTTATACTTTATAAACAATTGTTTTTTTTTAATTTATAAATGGAATTATTTTGTTTAAGAATGAGTAAAATGTTATTATGTTATGTTATTTGGGCGAAATTTTTCGATTTCAATTTGGACGAATTCCTTCAATTTCGATTTTAGCTGCTCCAGACAAAGGTGTCCGTTTTGCAAATCACAAAAATCTTACGATTTCGAAAATGGGAGCACAGATTTCCGTTTTTAAAATGGAAATCGCAAAATTTTTACGATTTCGAGAACCGGAGCAAATTTATATAAAAGGGTTTTAAAGGGACTACAAATTTAAATTGATTGCTTAAATGAATCTTTAAGTTTGTTTCAAAGTTGAAAAAAGTCAACTAAAAACAAAAAAGAGAAACAAATTAACTTTAAACATTATTATATTAATAAAGTTTACAATAAAAAAAACTGATTAAAATTAAATAAAAGGTTACTAAGATATATATGTATTTCTTTTAATTTATTACCTAAATATATAAATTTGTTGTTCTGGGCTAAAATTTTTTATAGGAAAAATTTAAACTTTATGTGAAGTTCACACTTTTTTATATTTTCTTTGTAGGTTTATTTATTTTTCTCAGTGCACTTAACTTGAGGCTACCGTTGCGGTCCCGTTTCTTTTTCCCTTCAGCGCCACCCTTGCCTTTGTTGCTACTTCCCAGCTTGCAGCTCCTGAGGCTGCCTCCTTCCAGGTTCCTGCTCCCAGCTCCTCCTTTTCCCTGCTCCTCAGCGTCCCCAACTCCCTGTACTGTTTCCTTTTCTGTCCAGGGGCAAAGGCGTCGCTTGTTCACGAATTCCCGTAGCAGTCATTTGCGTTTATTATCACAACGCGTTGACTTGTCCATCCTTTGCACATGGGGGGATGGCAGCTTCCTGCCGGCTCCTCTGCCTCCCTCTACCACCCCTCTCCCTGGTCACCGCATAAACTTCAATATAGCGCCGACTCGTATCGGGCATAAAGTAAAGTTATATTCGATTTCCTGCACATACGCACACTGACTTGGCTGGGCTTTAAAGCCATTTTGCCTGCGAGTCGTCTTTAATGTGCGGTTTTTGGGGGGTTGGGGGTTGGGGCGGGGAGAAGGATGCGCCTGGCGCAAACTGTAACCGCAAAACGCCAAAAGGAAATAAATGTGCGACTTTGCAATGAAACAAGCATTTATGGTGCCATAAAACAAACCAAGCACGAATATTTCTAACTCATCTTAAAACAAATACACAAACACACACACACAGCCGCGGCGCTTATGTAAGAGCTCGTCCTCGTCGTCGTCCTGGTACTCGTCCTTATCCTTGTCCTTGTCCCCGTCTGGGTACTCGTCCTGGTCCGCATGTGTTTGATTACATGGCCAAAATGTTGTGTGTGTGTGTTTTGTGTTTGACTACGGCTTAGGATCTGGGAGAATGAGAATGAGAATGAGGCTGAGGACCAAAGACAAGGACGAACAGGATGATGCCAGAGTCGGGGCATAAACTTGCCTCAGATAAAGTTTGATTAGTGCGACAGACTAAAGCCTATCTGCCAGCACCGAGGTTAACAGATATACACCGCCACCCCGCCTTTTCTCTCAGTGTACACTGAAGCATATGTGTGGCTCAGCAAAATTTGTGAGAAGATTGTGATATAAAAAACAAGACGCGAAAAAAAGCGCCGCCTCAAAGGAGCTGCTGCGCCGCTGCTCCTGAAGGCACAACACACACAAAAAAACCGCAAAATACAAAACGCAAAATTACTCCCACGGGAGGGAGACTGGGAATGGTGTGGGCGTGGCCCCAAGCAAATTACCGGAAGCTGGCAGCTCCACAGCTTTCACTGGGAAATGCTGAACAGCAAGGAATGACATGTCGCATTTTAAAGTTGCGTCAAGGCTCAACCTCAACCTCCTTTTGGGGAATATATATATAAAGTGAGAGAGAGAGTTGGCTTCTGTCTAAATTATTTTAAAGTGCTTTGTTGCTTATTTGACTGCCGTTTTTGCGGTGTAATTTGAATATGCGCGCCTTAAAGTGAAAGCATTTGCATGCCAGGAGCTCCTTTCTTGTCCCTGCCTCGGCTCCAGAGCAGTGCTCCTCCTCCTGACCACGACACATTTACGGGTAAACAGTGTTAATGAAGTCGCATTAATTTGAGTGCGTTACAGACAGGACAACGGGGCCAGGACCAGGACCAGGACATGAACACGAACACGAACATGGACATGGACATGGACTCTGGAGCACAGACGGAACGCAACAAAGCCGTCACAGATGAAGCAGCGACCAGGAGCTCAAGGAGAGGGCAGAGCAAGAGCAACAGCAACTTCTTTTTACAGTCAAACATACAGCAAAAGGATACACAGGAAGAAATGGTAGAATTTTAGGAAGATTTGATCTTTTATCTTTATAACTATATAGAAATACTTTAAGATTTATACAGCTATTCACGAGTGACTTTTTTAAATGATTTAAATGCCTCCAAATTGTTTTCTAAACTTTACTTTAACTTAACTTTAGTACATTATCCTTAAAAGTAACCCATTTTCCCGCCGTGCTCTCTCACACACGGCCTCGGCAAAGACAATGACAATACAAACATTGGGTAACGGGGAAAAATGGCCAAGGCGGCACAGAGATGGAGGGGGGAAAGGCAAAAGAGTTACTGCCCGTCGTCCTTGTGGCTCCTTGGCCTGCTCCAGCTCCATCTCCAGCTCCATTCTCCTCGTAAACCGGCAAACGCGCGACGGCAACATGAAAATCTTGTCATATTTTTCTTGTTTACTGTCAACATCTTTGTACTTGAAGTCCCATTATGTTAATTATGATGAAGTAAACAGGACACAGTTGTTGTTTATTATAATTACCAGCAGTCGAGTCAGGGCAGACAGCATCAGAGGAGGAGGAGGTGAAGTCTGGTTGCAAAATGAATTTGTTGCACGTCCAAGGCAAGGAAGCAGGCGGCGCAGGCTGGCCTCCAAGCTCAACTAATTCAATTAGGAAAAGGTTCCAGGCTCCCGGCTCCCGGCTCCACACTGGCAATCATTCGGAGCGATAATATTTGCCAACTCTGATGTGGCGGAATGGAGGCTTTTACCCAAAATCCTTGTGAATGTGTGTATGTCCTTTGTTTTGCGGTTATAATAGGAATTCCCGGCATACTTTGGCTGCATTGTTTGGACGACGCAAGTTCAATACAAACAAAAATAATCAATAGAAATTGTTATGCAAACAGCCTTTTGGTCCTTTGTATATGCCAGTCTCCTGCGAGTCTCCGTCGCGTGTAGTATTTGCCCAAGGAAAGTGATGGGATGTGATGTTTGGCCAGACACAAAAGGAAGCAGCAGCTGCCGCCCACGCATCCTGGTTGGAGAAGGGGTAAAGGGTTTCCGCCTTCACAAGTGTCCAAACCCAACCCAGGCATCCTTCCTGCTGCTGCTCCTGCTGCCTTCGTTGTCCTTTGCCAAATGCATTTTTAATAATGCAGCGGACGCTGCGCTGTCAAAAAACAATGACATTAATTAGCCGCTCTTTGTGAGTGCTGGAGAACAAAAAGTATATATTTCTATGCAGCTGCGTCCCTCCTGCTTCTCCTCCTCCTGCTGCTGCCTCATTTTCTCGCTCTTGTCCTCTCCTGTTGTTGTCCATTTCTTTTATGTGCACCAACAGCGGAAAAATTCATTACACTTTTGCACATTGTGCGCGCTTTTTTGTATTCAGAACAAAAAGACGTGCCCCGGACCAGGGCGAGCGCAGCGTGAAAAAGTTATCTAAGAGTGTAGAAAATGGCCGGTGAGTGGGTGGTGGGTGGTGGATGATGCATCAGTTGCTGCATACGGGCAACGGGGGGTCGTGGTATAATGAGTGATGGTTGTGCCACCAGCTCAACGGGGCGTATACGTAATGCGGCAAGAGACCTCAGAGTTGAGACACACCAAGACACTCGACACTCGAGAGGCTGCCAATCAATCAGACCGCCTGGAAGGTCAGTTAAGGGAATAACTTGGAGTCTACACACCTTGATGGGTCGTTTTCAACTGGAGAGAGTAGAAATATATTTAAAGGCATATTTTTAATAAATTTTTAAGACTTTCCTGGACCTAGTTTCCTTAAAGAGACTTATATTCTTTGCCACACTTTGTAGTAATTGCTGTCTCTGTTTTGTTAACATAACCACTTGATACTGAGTATCTTTTAGTCGCCAAAAACACAATTTCTGTCTCATTTCTTGCTGGTTATTGTGCTCTTGAGTTGGAGAAGGAGGAGGCGGGAGGCCATGACTGGTTGGTATGCCAGGCTCTGACCGCTCTGTTTTCCCTGCTGCGTTTCATGTATTATTGCATTCTTTAGCTCAATGTGTGTGGGCCGACCCTGTCCAGCACTTCATTCTGTAGCAGCTCCTGCTCCTGCTCCTGTCTCCTGCATCCTGCCTCCTACCTCCTGCTCCTTCTCTGGCTCCTGCTGCTCCTTCGTTCGACAAGTGGAACGAGCTCAATGCGAATGGCGACTAATGTCCAGCAGGCACGTTTCAAGCGCACAAAGCTGTAAAATATGTAGCAGACTGGCACACACACACACACCCAACGCCCAGGGCAACAAAAGCAAAGAACACACACACAACCCACACACCCCTTACACCCTCCCCACCCACACTCAGCTCAGATGCATTTGAAAGAGAAACAAAGCACAAAAAATAAACAAATCGCGCCATAAATTGCAACTTGGCAATTTTGAGAATGTAAACAGGAAATGTTTTCCTTAGCTTCTCGCTAGATTTTTCATTATGTGAATAAAAAATGTCATTACCCAAATGAACGTGAGGACTTAAAGGAGATCCTTAAAGCGAGAGGGAGTATCTCCCTCGATGTTGCATTAATGGTTATGCATCCGTCGCAGCCCCTTAGAACTCGAGTCTTGCAGCTGCTGAAGTTTACTTCAAGTTCCATAATTGCAGTTTGAGTGCTCTGCTTTCAGCAGGACCTACCCTTCCTCAGGTAATCCTTCTGCCAAGGACTTGGCCTAGTACAATGTGGAAGAGGCGGCGGGCTAATTTCTTTTTTGAAACTTTTGGCTTGACTTTGGGACTCGACTCGACTCGCTCAGCAAAAGTTAATTTGTAGGCATCGCGACAAGGATTTGACGCATCAAGAACTTTGATTAAAAGCGCGCACACACACTTGTACACACACACGCACACATTAGCGCTCTCCAATAGGATTTACACCTCCATTCAGCATGTGTGTCTGTATGTGTGTGTGCCATATAAATTTGCACATAAAGTGGAGCGGCGGTGCCCTGGAAAAAATGTATAAAACAAATTTATAACAAAAACGTGATGTGGTTATTGATGGATGGGCCTTGCAGGGAATTGTTTTGGCCCCCGACCAGGTTGGATTGGCTTTTGGGTTGAGTTTGGGTCAAAGGTAGCGCCACACATGATAATAAAACCCCGCCAAACACACACACAACACACACGCACACTCGCAGAAATCCATACAACCCATCATCAAGATTGCGCTGTCAAAGTTTGGAATTGAATCATTTCCCAAATTATGCGGAGTGGAAAATGCAGTAATTTATGATTATTTATTGCAAATTCGTAATCAGATGAGAGGGAAGATGGGCTAATTAATATTTTATCGAAATTGGGTGATCTTGAAACGAGAACTTAAGATAATACTCACTGATGAGGGTTTGGTTTGGTATTGGGATTGGTAATCGGTTTACAGAAAGCTTAGACTTTTGACTTTTGAATAGGAAATACCCTTTTGAAGATCCGGCTCGAAGGACCAAAAATGGAGAAGCTGGATTGCTGGGTTTTCTGCTAAGTACAAAAGTAAGCAAATTGTTATTTTATCAACCTCTTTAGATCTTAAATCAGGGAATATATAAACTAGCAACTGTATAGGCATGTTTATTTCTATTTTCAATACAAAGTAAACCTAGTTTTTTCCCAGTGATCCCTGCCCACCTCTTCCTGCTTCCGCGATGCACGCCCCGAGGTCGCATGTGGCGGATGCGGGCCTGGCTTGTATCGAAAAAATAATCATTTTCCTTTGGCTGTCGTCTTTAATTATTTTGACAACCCGATGCCAGCCAGCCAGCCAACCAGGCAGCCATCCAACCAGACAGCCAGCCACCAGCAACTGCAGGGACGTGTCGGATTCGTTTATTATGTGGGTTGGATTAAAAGCTCTACGCAGGACCAGAAGCAGGACCAGACTAGATGGGAAGCATCACGTGCCGTGACCCGAACGGCTCCTGTCCACCGTCATCGGGGCCAGATCGATACAAAAGCAATCCGACCCGCCAACGGTCACGCAGCTTCCTTCCTCTCCGAGCTCCGTTCCGTTTCATTAAAAGTTCACATTTGTTTGGGGGGCCCAGGACTTGGCCTGCTTTCCTAATTACACGCAAAAGGGGAAGTGGTGCAAGGGGGCGCCACATTAGGTGTCCAGTTTCAGCTGTCATCCGCCATGCGGGCAAGGGAAAAAGGGAAAACCCAATGGGTGCAATGGCAGCCTGGATCTGTTGGGATGAACCTACTATTCAGTAGTATATTTTTCAGGATTTTATAGATAGTTTTATTTCGTGTACATAGCAAAGGAATCATCACCATTACCTTAACTTTAATTCTTTTTCCCTTAATTTTGGAAAACCCTAGCCTGCAGGTCGAAGGTGTCTCGCATACATGTCGCAGTGCCTGGAGAGAGAGAATGGAGGCGGAAAAGGGCTGTCAAGGAGCAAGGAGCTCCAAGCTGCTAGCACGAAGCACCGTTATTGTTGCCTCTGGCACTCACGGTGTTTGGTTAATGCGTCGCCGTCGTCGTCGTCGTCGTCTCTCCACTCCTCCGGCAAACGTTTTCTTTTCGCTTACTCGCTTTATTTTTATTGTATTTCGTTTGCGTTTGCCATTACCCCGACCTCCTACCATTTCCAATCACTGAGCAGCAACAATCGAACGCTCCGCTCCGCTCCGGGCTGGCTCTTGGCAGTCGACAGTCTGGATTCGGGAACCTGCACTTGCCAGTTGCCAGTTGCCAGCCGTTGCCAGCAAAAGAAGGCAAAATGCTTTTAACTTTTATGGCTCTAATGGAGTTTTATGCACCAGCCTCGTCCTCCGGCCGTCCGGATGTGTACGTTTTTTTTTTTTTTCAAGTCATCGAAACTGCACTTTAACTGCTGCATTTTCTGCCCAGCAACCTGCATCCTGCTTCTGCTCCTGCATCCTGCTTCTGCTTTTGCTCCTGCGTCTGCTTTTGCTTTTGCTTTTGCTTCTGCCGCCGTGCCCCATTTGCATGCGTTATCTGCTTAATGCTGCGAGCAGTCCACAATTTGACGCTGGACAGCGCCGCAGTGGTCAGCCTGATGAGCCAACCCGCCGGCCATTGTGTTCCGGCTGCGAGGAGACTTATCGAGGTAGCCACGCTCCGCTGGATCCTCGCAGCCTGGACAGCCTGCGCTGGCATCCTGGGAGGTGAGTGTGCGAGAGAGTGAGTGGTTCCTCTGTCGAAATTTTGAATTTTGATTGGCATCAGCGTGCGGTGCAGTGTTCCATGATTATCGCCCAGTTGAGTACACTGTCCTGTGTTCCGTGTCCTGTGCCCCGTATCCTGTCTCCTCCCGGGGCTCTGAACTCCAGGCCAGTGTGTCACTGACCGGTCGCCGTCGTCGTCTATGGCAATTTGGTCATCAAAATTGCATAGTGCTCTCATGATGCTAATTGCAGGGCCGGCCCTGTTTTGCTGACTAATTTTGTTGTTTGCCACGGACGTCGATATGGCAAAAGGATATGGTCTGTTGACCTCGATTCTCATTGGTTAGTGGCTGTCAGAAGTCAGAATTAGCTGACTTATTAGTATCCTTTGTCGCTGAAAATAGGTGGAAGGTATATTCTGTTTTTATATTTATATTTCAATTATTATAGTGATTTTTCTTTAAAAAATAACAAAATAATAAACCAATTATTGCAGATTTATCCCTAATAAAGTCCAATTTATTGTAAATCAACAACAAATTGTACATATTTGTACTTGTTTTCAAGGTTTCACTTTATTATTTCGAGTTCGTATCGAAGTTAACTCCTAAACTGCCCCTTTTTCCCGTCCATAAACCAAACGTAAAGATCCAATTATTGCGGCATTGACCGAGAAGGAGGAGCCGGAGAAGGACAACTCCTTTTAACAAAAGGACAAACTAAGTAAAAGGAGGAACCGCTGAACTCACGAACAAAATTCAAAATACCTAATTTTATTACACGGGCTCCGGCATCAGTGTGCTTTCAGCGAGAAATTTAATTTTCCAAATCACAAATTCTTTATTTGTTTCCACGAGAAAGGAAAGGGTCTGCAAGAGGGTCGACGAGAGGATGCAAAAGGATGCGAAGGAGCCACTCACGCCTCACGGTTTGCAGGCTCTGTGTTCCTTATTGAATTGCTGCAATTGGACTCCTCAATGTGCACATCGTCCTGGCCGGGCCTGGCCTGGTTTCATCCGCTTTCCGTCTGGAACTTGGCAGGAAGAAAGGAAAAGCAAACGCAGAACAGAAGAAAAGCCATGAAAAATACAGTAAACCCGCTTTATTTTCACATTTTATAAATTTTTCCTTTTCGTTGCTCGTATCTTTGCCTTGTTTGTGGTCTGCCCAGTTTCAGCACCATTCTGCCGCCTGCCCCTGCCGCGTGCATTCCTCCAGACCGAACACCATTCCTACCGTTGAAAGGTAAAAGACGGCGACCGCTGTGCAGCGGGAAAAACGGAGGACGGAGGACTAGTTGGACTCCGAAGCAAAAGGCATGCCAAGCCAAGCCACGCCACGCCACGATATAAACTCGCCCGGCAGCCTCCGCTGACAGCAGCCAACGAAAATAGATATATTTCGGAGCATCTCGACGGAGAGCAAGGATGTCGAGGAGGAGGAGGAAGAGGAAAGGAGGAAAATAGCACAAGCGGCAGAGCGGAAACGGAAAAGAAAAATATTGTTTCAATTCAATTGAAGCTAAAATTGCATGATTGCAACCAAACCAGACGAAAGAGAGAGGAACCGAACCGAACCGAACTGAACCGGATGCCAAGGAGATGGCGCATTGCAAGGATATCCCGCTCCCTTCCTTCCTTTCGCCTGCTTGCCCTTCCAAAACCCGAAACACATGAGTGGCAGAGTGGGAAATGAGCTACTAGAGTTTAAACAATAAACAGGAGAAAAATACAAACGAGGGGACACTGGGTAATTCTTGTTCAAAGGTTTAGCAGGATTCCCAGCATTGTTGGGGAATAAGAATGATATAATGCGAGTGACTGGGAATCTCCAAGGAATGTATTTGTATTCTATGAGACGATTTATGGACTAACTACTTATAATAATACAAATCCTAGTTCCTAAGTTTCTAAACGGATTAGAGTCGGAATGTAATAGTTGATTTACTGGAGAAGGGATAGGATTTGCTATTAAAATTAGCGAAGATATATGATCATTTCTCATCGATTTCCTAGCTACTAACACTGATTTACTATATAATAAGTCGGAATATAAGGTCACTCTAAATTTCACTCACACATATACCTGGGCACATTAATAAGTCAATCTGCTACTTTTTCCGGTTAAAGTCTTTTCCCAAAATGTCACCTAAAATAACATACATATCTTAAATTATCTTAAAGACTTGGTCACACTAAACTATGGCTTTAAAAACGTCATCAAGCTTATGCCTCTTAATATTCCAAACAAGTATAAAATTCATAATGACCGGCATTCAGGTCAGTGGCTTCAGCTTCAGCTTCAGCTTCAGCTCATCAATAAATGCTCAGTCTACGGCACATAGCTAAATTATGATGGACTTGGGCTCTGAAGTAATCTGCTGCTTACGAGGCCGTGTATCTCTATAAGCTGCTTAGGTCCGCCTGCCTGCGGCCTGTCACCGGAGTCTGGCGGAGTCCAGAGAGCTGAAAGTATTCCAGAGTCGAGTCGGAGTCCTCCTCTCCCCCGGGGCGAAGTCCTGCAAGTGTATCTCTTTGACAGCAAAGGCACCTTTGCCTGGCCCCGACGTCCTGCCGGATCTGGTCAACTCAGCTGTGCGCGCGTCCATCTCATAAACTCTTCATGAACATCCAAAGGGAGTGGGAAGGATGGGACAGCAGCGCATAATAATGTTTGCATAGCTTTTGGGTTTTATTACTCGGCTGTGTAAATGCCAGCACAGCATCGTCCTGGTCGTTACACTTTGCTGCAGTGTCCTGTCTAGCTCTTTGCTCTCCTTACACGGCAGATAAAGTGGGCCTAAAGACGAGATCGAACGGAAGTTGAGCTATTTAGTTGAATTATTTAAACTAGAAATCTGCGAGTTCACGCTGCGTATGAGTAATGTCAAGGAAAGCATCTTAAAATTATATCAAACTCTGCCAAGATCTTATCTTGTAATATATCATAACTCATGACCTTTCTCAAGTGTGTCTTAAGGAATAAAATGCGGCTAATTCCTGTTTTTTTTTCTCTGTGCAATGAGCTACCTTTCCTTTGGCGCTTTACCCAGTCCCTCATCTGGCCGCGTGACAGCGACAAGCTATTCCTGCTCCTGCTCCTTCCAATCCTCCTCCGCCGTCGTGGCCGCAGCCTCTGTAAAGTCATTTACATGTTTCAGTCGCTGCCATCTTATCTGGGCGCTTGCTCCGGTCGCTGTCTGGACGAGTTCTGGACGTCTTGGCCACTTTATGTTTTGCTTTTGTGCATTTTTGAGTTAATATGCTTAGCAGCACATTTTGTTGTCCCCGACGACATCGTCTTGGCCAAGGGAGAAGGAGCAGGAGAAGGAGAAGGAGCAGGAGAGGGAGCAGGAGAAGGAGCAACGAAGGGGCTACAGGACCGAGGGCCCAGAGTGAGAGAGAGAGAGAGTTCTCTGGGAGCTTATCTGGTCGTGCTTGTCGAAAATTTCTGGTGCCCTGCCTTCGTCCTTGTCCTGCCATCGTCCTGCCTTCGCTTTAAGAACTCAAACATATTACCCTTGTACTTTTGCTTGTTCTTCTCAGCCATTTTTCTTTTGGGCGCCCTGCCCTTTTGTTTTAGTTGGCCGCTCTTTGTTCTGCTTTGAAGTTTGCTGACTGGTCTTTAAGGACATTGGAAATTGCGGTCAGGACAATTAATTTCCGGTTGAAGAAACTTTGCTTCAGTTTTTTGGCAGCCACTCCCGATCTCCCGGCATTAGGTGGGCATTATTATTGAGCGTAAAGGCAAAGCGAAAACTTTCAGCAGCATCCCACGTCTCTAATCGACCTTGTTCTATCCTGGATCCTGCTTCTTCCTTTTCCCTATTTGCAAAATAAATTTTCTCCCATCATTTGGGGACAATGAAAACTTTCGCCGAGTTTCGCCTTCGCCTGGTTAAGTATGAGCTAAAAGGTGGCATCATTGTGGTTTGGGTCTAACGAGCGGGTTTGATATCCATATACACAGTACCGAACAACACTTATGCTTTCCACACTGACAGCCATAAGTTAAAAATCACTTACCTATGCGGTGGCCCACGTTGCGTATGCTTAACAAAGTGCCATCAGGCATTCATAGACACGTGGCTAACCTGTGAAAGCACTGGAAACAATTTTGTTAAGGAGTTTTTTCCATTAAATAAGGTTACTTTGTGGTCATTATAAAAATATCTAAATACTTGATTTGTAACTAGATTTAAAATTTACTTAACAAAGAGAGTGTCTGTCTTTTGGGTCTATTTTTAATAAGATCTTTGTTTATATTTTTTCTCTTTGTGTACCTTCTAAACCTGAACCTGTGCAAAAAAAATGTCACCCCGTTCTTGGTGTATGTATTTAGCAGTCTAACGAACGCATTCACCACCACAACCCGCAACTACTTACCATATACAGAGACAGACAGAGAGACAGAGAGACAGAGAGAGAGACACACAGACTGGCAGACTGACAGCCAGGACCCAGGAGTGGCAGTGTCCCTGTCCGTGTCCAGGTCCATGCCTCTATCTGCGGACTACGTAGGCTGCTCATTAAAATTTCAGCTCACGTGCACAATCTGCACTTAGAGGACCCTTCGAGGTTTGAATTTTTCACATTTTCGCCAGCTCTCTAGATGATTTCTTCTCTTTCTCTCTCTTTTTGGAAAACTACTATTACGTATACGCACTGTGGTCCGCCTAAGTGCTGGGACGCACTTCCTTGTGTGTGCGTTAGTGTGTGTTGCCTCAAACAAACAAGCATTGTTAAGAGAGAGAGGCAAGGAAGTTATTTGCAGTGTCCCCGACACAATACGGCCACAAAATATGTATGCTGGCGAAACAAAAAACAAATTTGAACTGTGAGAAAAAAAAATGAGGGGATGTCCCGGGCTGCCGCAGGTGCTGGTCGGTCTTAAGCTTGTGGGTGGCTGTGGCTGGGGGTGGGGCAACTTGACATGTCATCAAAAACACATTAAATGCGTTTTTTACGAGCTCGTTTATCCAAACTGTCGTCCACCTGTTAAGTTTGAAGGCGAAGGCAAAGGAAACCGCCGCCAGGACTACGAAAGGAAATTGCCGTTGCGTGGTAATTGAAAAGTTTGTTGTGTTGTTGTTTTTGGTTTTTTTTTTTTGCTGCCACTGCTGTTGGCAAGAAAGTGGCATTGCTCTGTAAATTAGTTGTATAATTTCCCAGCAGCATCCGAACAAAAAAGTAGCAGGAAATTTGACAAGTTTTTACAGCTCTTGAGGCATTTCCAAAACGGATTTCATTGTGGCATTCAGCAAATGATTTATCTTTTGCTACAGGAGTTCGTTTTTAGACCAAGATTTAAGGCTTAGAAGAGTTTTGAGATAAAGAAATGATGTAGGAATACAGCTGATCAGCAAGCAGGTAGAAATACCACAAAAAGGAACTAATTGACTTGGTTCTCAAGGCTACTTTTTATGTTTAACAACCCTGCAGTACCAATTTTCACCAATCGGTAAAATTCATCAACAAATTCATCAACAAATTCATCAACAATTCATCAACAATTCATCAACAAATTCATCAACAATTAATCAATAGTCCATAAAATATTTTCGAATGAATTTTGATGAATTTGTTAATGAATTGTTCATGAAAAGTTGATGAATTTTTGGCATAAATGTTTATGCATTTAGTGTTGATGAAAAGTTCATGAATTGTTGATGAATTATTGTTGATGAATTTCGCGGACATGCCCATGCAAAATTCATCACTAAATTTGTATGGAAATTTATCAACTTTTCATCAACAACAACGCCATATGTGTTGATGAATTTCTGATGAATGGTACTGCTGGAAAGTTATAGAAACAATATCTGCCGTATTTAAACGTTTTACTAAGGGAAAGCTGCACTGCAATGACAGGTACAACCTCTAGAGTCATGACCAACCATTGCGAGTCCTGTTTTCGCCACAAAAGTTCCGCTTAAATAGAAGCTGAAATGCCGCTTTGCTCTCCGAAGTTGACTTAATTAAGATAAATGTTCAGCGGCAATTACCGTCTCAGATTTAAATAAACTTTTCCGCCATATGTGTGTGTGTGCGGGTGTGCGTGTGTGGCAGGATGCCGAGATGTGCCAGGATGCGGCAGTTTCACAGTCGCGCGCCTCGTTGACACTTTGGTCATTAAAAGTGGCAGCCACAGGAGCGGCGAGGCAGTCAAGGAGCACACAGGAAGCACCGCGGGGGATGTCCAAAAAAAGAGAAAAATATATATATAAAAAAAAAGCATGACTGCCAAGGACCTCTCTCGTCCTCGTCCTGCCAATATTTATTGTGTTAAAATTCACGCCTAGTTAGATCGAACCCCGGTGCCCCTGGTCGAGGGAGGCGCTGCTGGAAACTTTGTCCTTTACGCTCCACATAGCCGCACTCATTAACTTTCCTAATTGAAACTATTAGCGAGTTGTGGGGGAGAACTCTCTCACTCTCCCCCCCCTCTTCCCATTTTTATTGTAATTTTGCACAAGTTGAAAGTCAAATGCGATTAAGCCCGAGTTGCAGCCAAGGATTAGTCTATCGCTCGAATGTGTGCAATGGAATTATGTGCTGCCTGACATGCTTGCCAACATGGTAGCATCCTTCAGGATCCTTTGGGGTCGTCACAGAGTGCAGATGATAACTGAATTTGCACGCCCTGTGACCTTCTCGCAGAGAACTTTAACTCAGTAGTTGAGTAATTATTTACACGAAAAATTTCAAGGTAATAAGATTGACTTTAAAGTAGTAAGTTTCCCTAGAAAATGTAGATGAAAATCCCTTTTGAAAGTTGTGAAACTCTGCAACTTGCAAGGTGATTGGGATGCAGGTGTTCCTGGCCATCAGCCTGGATCAAGGCGCGTCCACGGAGACCCAACTAATTAGAGACCTCACACAAAGTTGGCCCCCACACACACCACACCACACACACACGGGGCAGCAGGACGCAGCTGCTCTCGCTGGCCTTCGGCAGTGAAACTAAAACAATGCCAGGACACAAGAAGGACCAAGGAGCCAGCTTGCTTGCTGGCTGAACTTTTGGGCAAATGTTTGCCCAAGCCACTGTGGACATTATTCAGAAATGCATGAAATTGCTAAACTTGCAGCAGCCGAGAACGACACTCGCTCTCGAGGGAGGCGGGGAGGGAGATCCATCTCCACCTGCACCGGCAAGGATATGGAAATCGACGAGGAGGAGGAGGAGGAACGTTGGCGGACAGCGAGCATAATTGCATGAATAATTCAGCGTGCATGGCCGTAAACAGCGACACGGCCGAACACGTATTACCCGTTCGCTTGACCGTCAATTGCCCATCAGACTGCCCCCATCCTGCCACTGCCAGTGTCCTGGTCTCGTCCCTGCCCATGTCCGAGAGCTGGGCACAAAGTGCTAAAAATCAATGAGCCACTTGTCACGGACATCGCCGCGCCAGTTGACAACGTCCTGTGACAGGGCAATGAGCACGTGCGCGACATCGATGGGTGTCAAGGAGCAGAAGGGAGACCTCCCGTCCCCCCCAAGTATCACGCAATTAATGACAGGACATTCCGATAAGCACACACACACTCAGGACCTTGTGTGGTTGGCGTGGTGGAGACGAGCAAGTAATTTGCAAATAAGTGAAGTCAACTTGTCAAAATCGAATTCCGCAAAGTGTCCCTGCCTCGACCCCAGAACTATGTAACATAAACACAAACAAGGACGAAAGGATGGCCGATTCAATATGCAGAGCATGCTACCAGCTGCGAAATGTACTGTCAAAACTGTCTCCTACCCAAACCAGGCTGCAAATGAACTTTTTACGAGGATGCAGAGGATGGATGCCGAGAGGAAGAGCATTATTTTATTTCGGCTTCGAGCTTCGGCGGAGCAGAACGTAAATTAGGGATGCACTTTTAATGCTCGCACCGAGTGCAACTAGGATCGGTCGGGCAGGACTCTGTCTGGCAAGGAAGTGCCATTGTTGCCATAAACCACACAAGGGGACTTTTGTATCTCTCTCTCTCTTTCTCTAGATATATCTCTCTATATAGATACACCATCTATCTGTCTGATTTCATTTATGCAAAAGTAGCATTTTTACTTCCTTAACCCTCCCTCTCCTTCCACGCTCAAAAAAAGGATGTGGAGGAGGGAAGGGAGCCCCTGGCTGGCAGTTTACTGCCGGGACAGCTGGTCAAAATTAACAAGTTCCAGCGCATGTCCCTGGCTTCTCCATTTCTCAGGACTCCGGCTAGGAACCCCTCTGTATATATATTTGTGTATGTTTGGGAGCATAAGCAATTTGTTGCAAACTTTTCTGTTGCCGGCCTTTGTTGTGCCTCTTTCTCTGGGCTCCTGCCTCCACATCCTCGCTCCACAGGCTCCTGCACAAACTGGTGCGTGTCCGTGGGCAGGTACACTAAGGAAAAATAGGTATTTGTATTCAGTACATCACTTTGGTGGTAATAAAAAAAACCAATAGGATTAAATATATCTCAAAAGAAATTATAAACTACAATTTATTTAACTAGAGATCAAAATATATTATAGGTAAAATCAGTAATTTTTTTAAATTAATTTAGAATGATTTTTATTTTAATATTTTTATATAAAATAATTCAGTTTGTAATAGTGACCTTTATTCTTCTTCTAATTGATCTCAAAGGTTGAAAAAAACTATTTCATTGCTTTCTCGTTTTGGTTTGTTGTCATTCTTCTCTTTCTTGGTGATTGTGTTCTCTATTTTCTAATGTTTTCTCGTTCTGTTTACGTATCGCCTTTACTCGTTATGTTAGCTCTGTGTGCTAACTCGTCAAGCATACTCGTTTCTGCTCGACATGTCTATTTCTCATCTTTGTGCTTACTCGTTATATTGTTGTTTACTCGTTGTGATTACTCTTTGTGTCTTCACGTTGGGTCCCTCGTTGAGTTTCTCGTTCAGTTTCTCGTTGGGTTCCTCGTTGGGTTCTCTCGTTATGCTTGCTTCTCGTATTTACTCGTCGTGCTTACTTTTCATATTAGCTCGTC
>VNJR01006075.1:0-94118 GCA_008042585.1 Drosophila punjabiensis | reverse complement strand
GTGTCATTCGTGGCAAGGGGATCAGAACCACACGGCCTGATCCACAACGTCCCTGCCCACAGGATCTGGTGCAGCGCCAGTTTCATGCTCCAGCCCCCAACAGGCTCTGGGTTTCGGATTTTACTTACGTTTCCACCTGGCAGGGCTTTGTGTATGTGGCCTTCATCATTGATGTATTTGCCCGCGTGATTGTGGGGTGGCGTGTCTCATCAACGGCCCATACCGACTTCGTGCTGGATGCCCTTGAGCAGGCTCTGTGCCAGAGGCAGCCCGAGGGCAAAGTGACCCACCATTCCGATAGGGGCTGTCAATATGTGTCCATTCGCTACACGCAAAGACTGGCTGAAGCGGGCCTCGTTGCCTCTGTCGGCAGTGTTGGGGATTCCTATGATAATGCCCTCGCGGAGACCATTAACGGACTTTACAAAACTGAACTCATCTATCGGCAAGGACCATGGAAAAACAGAGACGCTGTTGAACTGGCAACGCTTAAATGGGTCGACTGGTTCAATAATCGCCGCATTCTGTCTTCCATTGGAAACATCCCGCCAGCAGAAGCTGAGGCCCGCTTTTATGCGCAACAGAAATCACATGCTTTAGCCGCTTAAATCAGATAAAAAACGTCTCCACAAAACCCGGGGCAATTCACTCTGTTCATCCGCTACTGGATGACGGTCAGCCCACCCTTGCCGGAACCGGCAGCCGCTGCCGCGCGGGCACAGGGGGCGGAACGCTACGAAGCGTTCGTGGCTGCCCTTGGCCGACGACTCAGTCGGGGACCGGTCTTTCGGCAGGAGATTCCCGACGATGTGCCTCCAGCGCCAGAAACCTGATCCCGCAATCCGCAAGTAAAAACCGCATCCCCTACGATTCTGTACGATCGTAGGAAAATACTGTTGAAATCGGGAGAAAGCAGCACTCTCTAATTGTCCCCGTCGTCGTCCGGAGAGGCCGGATGGCCTGCAGAGACGGGGATTTCCATGGCGGTCACATCGATTGAAAGTGGAGCCCGACAGCGCGGCATATCCATGCTGCGCACGGCGATGGGGCCGGCTATTGCCCGGCACCTCGCTGATCCCGCGATCATCGAAGTGATGCTCAACCCCGATGGGCGGCTGTGGATCGACCGCCTGTCCGAAGGGCTGTCCGACACAGGCGAGACGATAACACCGGCTGACGCCGAACGCATCGTGCGGCTGGTGGCGCACCATGTCGGGGCAGAGGTCCACGAGGCAGCCCCACGTGTGTCGGCGGAATTGCCGACGGGTGAGCGTTTCGAGGGGCTTTTGCCGCCGGTGGTGATGGCCCCGAGCTTCGCGATCCGTAAACCCGCCGTCGCCGTCTTCACGCTCGACGATTATGTCGCTGCCGGGATCATGGCAGAAGGGCAGGCGGCGTATCTGCGCCAGGCAGTCGCGGACCGTAAAAATATCTTGGTCGCAGGTGGGACGTCCACGGGCAAAACCACGCTGGTCAACGCCCTGCTGGCCGAGGTCGCGAAGACCGACGACCGGGTCGTGCTGATCGAGGACACGCGCGAACTGCAATGTGCTGCACCCAACCTCGTGTCGCTGCGTACCCGCGATGGCGTCGTCACGCTGTCCGAACTGGTTCGTTCAGCGCTACGGCTGCGCCCCGACCGTATCCCGATCGGCGAGGTGCGCGGCCCCGAGGCGCTCGACCTGCTCAAGGCATGGGGCACCGGTCATCCCGGTGGCGTGGGCACGCTGCATGCCGGCACTGCCATCGGCGCGTTGCACCGCATGGAGCAACTGATTCAGGAAATCGTCGTCACCGTTCCGCGCGCTCTGATCGCCGAAACCATCGACGTCATTGCCGTGCTTTCAGGACGCGGAACGGCGCGCCGCCTGTCCGAACTGGCGGAAATCGATGGCCTTGATCCCGTGACGGGAGCCTATCGCATCCGGACAGTCAGTTTACCCTCTTCCAAAACATCATTCTCTGACAATGGAGAGTCATCATGATGCCGCCTTCACGCCTGCGCGCCATCGTGTGCGCTGTTGCACATCCAGACCATCGCATACCGGATATCCGCATGTTCGGAACATCCATGCTCCTGTCTCTAGTTTTCGTGTCATCGGCCTGGGCGTCCGGAACGGGAATGCCGTGGGAAAATCCGCTCAACGAGATCCTGGAATCCGTGCAGGGGCCAGTGGCCAAGATCGTCTCTGTGATCATCATCACCGTCACAGGTCTGACCCTGGCCTTCGGAGAAACATCCGGTGGCTTCCGCCGCCTGATCCAGATTGTCTTTGGACTCAGCATCGCTTTTGCGGCCAGCTCTTTCTTCCTGTCGTTCTTCTCCTTTTCCGGCGGGGCACTGATCTGATGGCGGCCGGATACGAAGATGACGCGGTGCCGGGATTTCATGTCCCGGTGCATTGCTCGCTGACCGATCCGATCCTGCTGGGTGGGGCGCCCCGCGCCGTGGCCATTGCCAACGGCACACTGGCAGCGGCTATCGCGCTGGGCCTGCGCCTCTGGCTGATCGGCGCTGCATTCTGGATCGTGGGGCACACACTCGCGGTCTGGGGTGCGAAGCGTGATCCGTTGTTCATTGAGGTGGGGCGGCGGCATCTACGCTATCCCGCCTGGCTGCGGGCATAGGAGGGCAGGGCGATGATGTCCCTTGGCGAATATCGCAATCGTGCTGCCCTCCTGTCAGACTTCCTGCCCTGGGCAGCACTGGTTGAGAAAGGTGTCGTCCTGAACAAGGACGGTTCTTTTCAACGCACCGCCAAAATTCGAGGCCCTGATCTGGATAGCGCAACGCCTGCCGAACTGGTCGGCGTGACCGGACGATTAAATAATGCCCTGCGGCGTCTTGGTTCCGGCTGGGCCGTGTTTGTGGAGGCACAGCGCGTGCCCGCCACGATTTACCCTGAGAGCGATTTTCCCGATGCCGCCAGTCAGATGGTCGATCTGGAACGCCGGGAGCAGTTCGAGGATGAGGGCGCGCATTTCGAGAGCCGGTATTTCCTGACGCTGGTGTGGCTGCCGCCGGCGGAATCATCAGGGCGTGCCGAGCGTTTTCTGTATGAGGGCCGCGAGCATGACGGGCCGGACCCGCATGGCATGCTCAGTGCGTTCGTCGATCGCACCGATCGGCTTCTTGCGCTGCTGGATGGGTTCATGCCCGAAGCGGCGTGGCTGAACGACGGCGAGACGCTCACGTACCTGCACAGCACCATTTCCACCCGGAACCAGCGCGTCAGGGTACCGGAAATCCCCATGCATCTGGACGCCCTGCTGGTGGATCAGTCGTTGTCGGGCGGTCTGGAGCCGAAACTCGGTGATGCGTATCTAAAAACCCTGACCATCACCGGTTTTCCGAGCCGCACCTTCCCTGGAATTCTGGACGATTTGAACCGGCTCGCCATGCCCTATCGCTGGTCCACCCGCGCGATCCTGCTGGACAAGACCGATGCCACCAAGGTTCTGACGAAGATCCGTCGCCAGTGGTTTGCAAAGCGCAAGAGCATTGCGGCCATTGTCCGCGAAGTCATGACCAACGAAGCATCCGTTCTGGTGGACAATGATGCCGCCAACAAGGCAGCCGATGCCGATCTGGCGCTCCAGTCCCTTGGTGCCGACGATGTGGGCCAAGTCTATATTACCGCCACCGTCACGGTCTGGGACGGCTCCGCCTCCATTGCGGCCGAAAAACTCCGTCTCGTGGAAAAGATCGTTCAGGGCCGCGACTTTACATGCATGACCGAAAGCCTGAACGCCCTGGAGGCGTGGCTCGGCTCTCTTCCCGGTCATGTTTACGCCAATGTGCGGCAGCCGCCGGTCTCGACCCTGAATCTGGCGCATATGATTCCGCTCTCCGCCGTCTGGGCGGGACCGGACCAGGACGTGCATTTCAAGGCGGCGCCGCTGTTCTACGGCAAGACCGCTGGGGCCACGCCGTTCCGGTTCTCGCTTCATGCCAGTGATGTCGGTCACACCTTGATCGCGGGACCGACAGGGGCGGGTAAGTCGGTGCTGTTGGCTTTGATGGCGTTGCAGTTCCGTCGCTATGTGGGTGCGCAGATATTCGCCTTTGACTTCGGCGGGTCCATGCGGGCGGCCGCGCTTGGTATGGGCGGAGACTGGCATGATCTTGGCGGGGGGCTGACGGATGATGACGCCTCGGGTGTGGACGTTTTTCCCGGTGTTTCACTCCAGCCACTGGCGTGGATCGATGATCCAGACGAGCGCAAATGGGCCAGCGAATGGCTGGGGCAGATCCTTGCCGGCGAAGGGGTAACGTTAACGCCAGACGTCAAGGCGTATCTCTGGTCAGCGCTGAATTCCCTGGCGTCATCGCCGGTTCAGGAGCGGTCCCTGTCCGGTCTGGTGGCGTTGCTCCAATCCAATGCTCTGAAGCAGGCGCTTGCCCCATATTGCCTCGGTGGTCCTTATCTGTTCCGTTTTGAAAAATACGGTAATCTCGACCTCAGCGCATCGCTCAACCTGAACCGGACGCGCATGAGCCATATCAATACGGATCAGCACGGCAGCCCGGTGCTCAACGCACAGAATGTCAGTTATCTCACGACGGCCTCTCCGCGCAGCAAGATCATTCTGAATGCCCACTGGACCTTTCAGAGCTGGGACATCAATCTGCGTGAAACGCGCTATGGCCTGACAAGCACCTTGATGACTTATGAGGATCAGACGCCTGCCAGTGCTGTGTGCCCTCTGGATGGTGGGTCACTGCGTTATTCGGTGCATTGCTTTGGCCAGTATAATAACACGCCGGTCTGGCTGACAGATCTTGAGGTGGGTTATCGTATTACGCCGCGTTTGCATGTTGCGGTTGGTGCGAACAACATCTTCAATCAGCGGCCGCGCAGGCTGCAAGATCAGTTCAATTATGTTGGTGCCAATATCTATGATTTCCGAAATTCGGGAATTCCCATTACGGGTGGGTATTATTATGGTCGCGTCAACGTCGATCTGTAAGGCAGACTGAAGAGATACGGTCTGAAGAGCGGTAGAAATGTTTCCGGGTGTTTGCTGTTTGCCCGGAAACATTCTGAATTCTGGAGGAAGCAATGGGTGTGCATGATATGGCAAAAAGATCGCTCAGGGCATGTTTGATGGCGACCGCTCTGGGGCTGACTTTTGGCTCCTTTTGCCCGCTGCATGCTGCGCCTCAGCCAGCCTATTCCGAGGCCTCTCATGCTTCATCACAGTATGATGTGCGGGAAGTGATGATTCCGATGCGTGATGGGGAGCATTTGCAAACGGTGATTGTGACCCCAAAAGATCAGACAGGCCCTCTGCCAATTTTACTGACGCGCACGCCTTACGGCATTCCTGATCAGGCCATGATTGATACGGACTCTGTGAAAGACATTTCCAGCGCCCTGCCAAGCTGGAAGGCTTTTCAGAAAGACGGTTACATCATGGTGTATCAGAATTTGCGAGGACGCTTTAAATCCGAAGGCCAGTTTTTGAAAACTGCCCGTTATGATGCGAATGACCCCATGCAGGCGAATGAAGTCAATGACGCATGGGATACGATCGACTGGCTTGTTAAAAACGTCCCCAACACGAACGGTCGCGTTGGAATGTATGGTGTGTCTTATGCCGGAATGACATCAGGCATTACTTTGCTGCATCCGCATCCTGCCCTTAAGGCCATCAGCGAGCAGGCCGCCCCGGCGGACCAGTGGATGAATGATGATAATCATCATTACGGTGCTCTTCGGGAAAGCTATACGTTTGAATATTGCGTTCTTGAACAGGCAGATAAGAACAAAAACACAAATTATGATTTTGATACCCATGATGTTTATGACTGGTACCTGCGTGTTGGACCTGTCCGTAATACAGACAGGCTCTATACGCACGGTAAACTGAGTTACTGGAACGCAAATCTGGATCATCCCGATTATGATGCTTTCTGGCAGGAAGAGGCATGGTATAAAAAAATTACCGGCTCCACAGTCCCTAACCTGAATGTTGCAGGGTTTTGGGATCAGGAAGATCCAATGGGACCATGGGATATTTTTTATAAATCTCAGTCTCATGACCCTGATCATACGAATTTTATCGTCGCTGGTCCGTGGTTTCATGGTGGATGGCAAAGGACAGACGGGGCCTCAATCGGGCCAATGTTGCTGGGGGGGCACAAAACCAGCAAGGAGTTTCAGGATGACATAGAGGCACCTTTTTTTGCCTACTATCTGCATGACAAGGGTGAAAAGCCTGACTGGAAAGCAAGGATTTTCGAGACCGGTTCTAATACATGGCGGACGTATGCGACATGGCCAGACAAGCACGTCTCGCCACAGAACCTCTATTTCCATTCTGACGGGACATTGTCTTTCGTCGCTCCTAAAGTGCAGGACACGCCTTACCGACAGTATATTTCCGACCCGGATAATCCGGTTCCTTACCGGCCACGTCCGATCTCACCAACATTTCCAGTCAGGGAATGGCGGACATGGGAGACGATGGACCAGCGGTTTGTTGATCACCGGCCGGATGTGCTGAGTTTTACGAGCGCGCCGCTTGAGCAGGATCTCCGGATTGCCGGGCCGGTTCAGGCACATCTTTTTGCAGCGACGTCCGGGCAGGATTCCGATTTTATTATCAAACTGATCGATGTTTTTCCGGAAAAGGGGCAGGAAAGCGTTTATTCCAAAGATGACAAGGCATCATGGGCGCAATCACTGGATGGGTATGAATTTCCTGTTGCGATGGAGGTACGTCGCGGGCGTTATCTGCGTGATTTTAGCCATGCGACGCCGCTACAGCCGAATAAGGTCACAGAATGGCCTGTTTCCCTGCGGGACCATGACCATGTCTTTCTGAAAGGGCATAGACTTATGGTGCAGGTCCAGTCTACCTGGTTTCCGCTGATTGATCGCAACCCCCAGACATGGGTGCCGAGTATCCCGGACGCGAAAGGGACGGATTTTAAGGCCGCCACACAGAGGATCTATACCACGCCACAGGCGGCATCAAACATTACGCTTCCCGTTCTGCAGTAAGCCCCTCAACACATTTTTCAGGCCTGTTCTCTTTCCGGAATGATATGGTATCATGCAGGAATGTGAGGTCTGGTTGCGTTGCCTGTGCAGACGCTGCGTGTGGATGCATAATGATGGATATCAAGTGGCTTGAAGATTTTCTCGTGCTGGCACGCCTGCAAAGCTTCTCAAAAGCGGCTGAGGAGCGGAATGTCACGCAATCCGCGTTCAGCCGCCGGATACAGGCTCTCGAATTGTGGGTAGGCGTGGCGTTGATTGACCGGACGCGCTACCCGGCATCCCTGACTGCGGAAGGGATGCTTTTTCGTGAAACCGCGAAAGACACTATCAGGCTACTCAATACTGGAAAAAACAACCTGCAACGGCAGCCGGATGACAGAATGCCGACTGTATCAGTCGCAGCGCTCCACACAATTGCAATCACCTTTTTTCCGCTTTGGCTGCAAAAAATTGAAGACGAGGTAGGGCAGGTCTTTTCACGCTTATTATCGGACGATTTCTACAATTGTATTTCAGCCCTTTCCGAAGGGGAGTATGATTTCCTGCTCTGCTTTTACAATGAGAGCATGGAAATACCATTGGACGACAATGCATATAGTTATAAAATTGTCGGATTTGACTCTTTTGTTCCTGTGATATCAAGAGCTATTTATAAAGATAACGATACGGTCTATCCACTCCTGTCCTATAGCGAAAACTCTCTGCTGGGGCAGTTAAGTCACTCTGCCCAATCAAGGACGCTACATGTGCTGACAGAAGAGCGGCACCTTAATGAAAGTGCGATGGCGGAAGCACTTAAACATATGGTTTTTGCAGGGCACGGTGTTGCCTGGCTCCCCAAAAGCCTTGTCTCGAAGGAATTGCAGGACGGTCAGATTGTTGCCGTGGGTGAGGAACTTCCTCTGGAGATAAGACTTTACCGGAAAATGGGGCGCAGGAGCGCTGTAACTGAAAAAATCTGGCGTTCTCAAAGCAGTCGGTAAGAGTGTTTGCTGCTGTTTTTTTGAATACAAAAGACGCACAATGTGCGGGCGCATAAGCTGTGTTTTATTCTTCCGTGCATCAGGGGGAGGGAAGACAGCCATCGTTTGAATCTCCTCTGATCCACTGGACGCCGAAAATGCTGACAAAGAAAAAGGACTTCTTTGCGACAGAGCATTAGTCCTGAGCGATCCGATAGTCCGCTACTCTAAATAATTTTGCAATCTTACAATATAAGCCAATAAACCGGAACGTCGTGGCGTGTTATTACACTGTATATGTCTCTGATCACGCCAATCAAATAAGAACGCTCAGACGCTCGAATTGACTTATTAAAAATTTATATAAGACGATAATATTTTTTTTAAAAGATTTCCGTATAAATCAAATTCTATTGTGCGTTGAATTCCACCGACCCTAGCAAGGAAGGAAACGCATGAATGCCATCGTTGTGACGGCGCTGAAGCGACCTTACACATTTATTGTCTTGTCGCTGCTTATTCTCGCTTTTGGTGTGCTGTCTCTCTTCAAAGCCCCGACCGACGTGTTTCCAAATATCAGGATTCCCGTTGTGTCTGTGGTGTGGACATACGGTGGCATGTTGCCGGAGGAGTTTGCCGGGCGCATCACCTATAATTACGAACTGGCCGTGACCTCCACCGTGGAGGGCATAGAGCATATGGAAAGCAGCTCTTACTACGGCAGAAGCATCGTCAATATCTACTTCCAGCCGGGCACGGATATCGGGGAGGCTGAGGCAGAAGTCACAGCAATTTCCCAGACTGTTATCAAACAGCTCCCGGATAATATTCCAGCACCTATGGTGATGAAGCTGGAGGCATCTTCTGTTCCGGTTCTGGCTCTTCAGATCACGTCTGAAAAACAGACGCCGTCGGACCTGTATAAAATTGCCATGACACGCATCCGCCCTGTTCTGGTAACAGTGCCGGGCGCGGTTCTCCCACATCCTTATGGTGGGATGGACAGCTTTATCATGGTGGCGCTGAACCAGAAGCAGCTTCAGGCGCACCATCTGTCCGCAATGGACGTGCAGAACGCCCTGCGGAAGCAGAATATTGTGCTTCCTGCCGGTGACCAGAAAATCGCCACAACTGACTGGATGGTGCAGACAAACGCTACGCCGCGTTCCATGAAAGAACTTGGTGATATCCCGGTCAAACGTGTTGGGAACGCCGTCATTTACGTGCATGACGTGGCGCAGGTTTACCGTGGCGGGCACCCACAGACCAACCTTGTTCTGGTGCAAGGGCGTCAGGGTGTAGAAGTGGTTGTTATGAAAAGCGGTGATGCTTCAACACTGGATGTTGTGGCACGCACAAAAGAACTTCTGCCCCGTATTCAGAAACTTGTTCCGCCTGACGTGCATATTTCCATCCTGAGTGATGCGTCCGTTTTTGTGAAAGACGCCATTAAGGACGTTGTGCGGGAGATGGTGACGGCGGCTATTCTGACAGGGCTTGTGGTTCTGCTCTTTCTGGGGTCATGGCGTTCGACTCTTATTATCGCCACGTCCATCCCGCTTGCTATTCTTTCCGCCATTATCTGCCTTTTGCTGTCCGGCCAGACCATCAATGTCATGACGCTTGGCGGGCTGGCGCTGGCTGTCGGGATTCTGGTGGATGATGCCACCGTGATGATTGAAAATATTGATACCCATCTTGAAGAAGGAAAGGAGCTTGAGACCGCAATTATTGACGCTGCAAATCAGATTGTCGTGCCGACACTGGTTTCAACATTATGTATCTGCATTGTCTGGACGCCGCTTTTCCGGCTGAGCGGGGTTGCCGGGTGGCTCTTCATGCCCATGGCGGAAGCCATTGTTTACGCCATGCTGGCCTCCTTCATTCTGTCGCGTACACTGGTGCCGACCATGGCCAAATATCTTCTGGCCGGGCAGGTGCATCCGGGCCTGCACAGCGATGAACATCTTGCGCTGCCTAAGGGTGTTCTTGGCCGCTTCCAGAACAAGTTTGAGCATGCGTTCCATAATTTCCGCGCGGCATATGGGCGGCTGCTTGAACGTATTATTGCGCGGCGCGGTGTTTTCGCTCTGGGCTTTCTGGGGGCGTCTGTACTCTCTGTCGGGTTGTTCCTGCTCTCCGGACAGGATTTTTTCCCGGAAGTGAAATCCGGTGTCATGCAGATGCATATGCGCACTCCGCTGGGCATGCGCATTGAAACAACCGGCCGGATTGTCTCTCTGGTGGATGATCGGGTCCAGCAGCTTCTTCCGGGGAAAATTTCCGGCATTATCAACAATTGTGGCTTGCCTGAAGGACCTCATAATCAGGCCTTTATCCCAACCCCGTCTATCGGAACGCAGGATTGTGACCTGACAATTTCTCTCAAAGATGAGGAATCTCCTGTCTGGAACTACCGCAAACTGCTGCGCAGTGATTTATCCGCAAGATTTCCGGGAAGTGTCTTTACCTTTCAGCCGGCTGATCTGACTGAAAAAATCCTGAACTTTGGTTCTCCTGCGCCGATTGATATTCAGGTTTCCGGACCGGACATTCGTGACAACTATCAGTATGCGCGTCTTCTGGTGAATAAGCTGCGTGCCATCCCCGGTGCGGCAGATGTGGTTATTCAGCAGACCATGAAAACGCCGACCCTGTTTGTGCAAGGTAACCGGACTTTCAGTCAGGCGACCGGCATGACAGAAGCCGATATTGCCAATAACGAACTGATGACCCTGTCTGGCAGTCAGACGGTTGACCCCCAATACTGGCTTGACCCGAAAACCGGCATTACATTCCCGCTGAATGTGTATGTCTCACAGGATCAGCTGACCCATTATAATGATTTGCTGACAATCCCTGTTGATAAAGGGGATAATGACCCTAAGGGAACGGATATGCAGCTTCTGGGCAGCATCAGCACCGTGACGCCAACTGGTACGCCGGGGCAGGTGTCCCACTACAATTCCATGCCGGAAATTGATGTGTATGTTTCTGCTGAAGGCACGGATCTCGGGTCTGTTCTGGCAAAAGTAAAACAGACCGTTGCCAGCACACAAAAAGACCTGCCGCAGACAGCCGCGGTGGATATCCGTGGGCAGGCTGTTACCATGCACGGTGCCTATGTGGAACTCATTGCCGGACTGGTTGTGTCAGTGGTGCTGATTTACATGCTTATTGTTATCAACTTCCAGTCCTGGGTTGATCCTTTCATTATTATTTCGGCTCTGCCGGGAGCACTTGCCGGTATTGCGTGGAGCCTGTTCCTGACGCAGACACGTCTTTCTGTTCCGGCCCTGACGGGCGCCATCATGTGCATGGGCACAGCAACGGCAAACTCCATTCTGGTTGTCTCTTTTGCAAAAGAACGGTTTGCCTTGCACGGAAATGCTCTGACCGCAGCGATAGAAGCCGGGTTTGGCCGTATTCGCCCGGTTATCATGACGGCCTCTGCTATGGTGATTGGCATGGTGCCGATGGCAATCAGTAATTCGCAAAATGCACCGCTGGGGAAGGCAGTTATTGGTGGTCTTATTCTGGCGACCGTTTCAACTCTGCTCTTTGTCCCGTGCGTCTACGCAATTTTCCATAATCGTTCTCATACAAAAAAATCTCGTCCGCCTGAAGCGGGCCATGAAAACGGGCAGGAGGCTATCTGATGTCCACTCTTACAAAAAACCGCCTGTTTATCGGCGCTCTGCTGTGCGTAATTGTGGGATATGTGGTTTATCTGGAAATCCAGCATCAGCATAACCAGCTCACGCTTCAGGCTGATGCCACGCATGCCACCGTGCCGGATGTTGCGGTGGTGCAGCCAAAACCCGCCCCGCCGACACTCGCCATGACTTTGCCGGGAACGATCAGCGCATGGTACGAAGCGCCCATTTATGCGCAGGTCTCCGGTTATACAAAAATGTGGTATAAGGATTACGGCGCAGCGGTCAAAAAAGGGGAAACTCTGGCCGAAATTAATGCGCCGGGTCTGGATGCCCAGTATGCACAGGCCAAGGCGGATTTGCAGGTCGCGCAGGCCAAATATGGGCTGGCAACGGTTACGGCAGACCGCTGGCGTTCCATGGGCAAATCACAGGCTGTCTCTGGCCAGTCTGTGTCTGTTCAGAATGCCAATGAAAAATCAGAGCGCGCAGCGCTGGACGCAGCTCAGCATAACCTTGACCATTATGATGCGCTTGAGCGGTTTAAAACCATTGTTTCCCCGTTTGATGGCGTGGTGACAGCCCGAAATATCAGCGTGGGGGACTATGTTGGTGCAGGGAGCGGCAATCTGAATGCCAACGGTACAGCAAGTGAGCTGTTTACTGTGGCCGATACGCATGAGATGCGTCTTTTTGTCTCTGTGCCGGAAGTGTTTTCCTACGTTCTGAAGCCGGGGCTCAAGGCGCGTGTGACGGTGCCGCAATATCCCAATCAGGTTTTTACAGCCAATTTTCTGACGATTGCAAAAGGGTATGACCCCAATACCCGAACCGCCGTGACGGAATTTACCATTGATAATGCTGACCAGAAACTCTGGCCCGGCACCTTTGCCTCTGTCTCTCTTTCTGCTCCGGCGGAAGGGGGCGTTTATACAGTTCCAACTGGTTCCCTGGTGTTTCAGGAAAAAGGGATGCAGGTTGTTACTGTGGATGCCCAGAATAAAGCCCACTACAAAAACATAACTGTGGGCCGCATGTCTGACGCCTATACGGAAGTGGACGCTGGCCTGACCCCGACGGACCATATTATCAACAACCCTCCCGCTGACCTGCTTGAAGGCCAGACCGTGCGCCTGAGTGTGCCGGAGAAAGGATACCTCGCATCTTCCAGTGACAGTGAAGAGGAGGATGATGAATGAGCACGCTCCTGATACGTCCCCAGACACCAACGCGTAAGAGCAAGCCGATGCCGGGAAGAGATAAGGTAGCCTTTCGAAAAATCTTTTCTCAGAGGAAGATTTTGAAAGCTGTAACCCTTGCAGCCTTAACAGCGCTGAGCGCGTGTGATCTTGCTCCTGCCTATCAGGCGCCGCATTTTGTTGTGCCAATGTCCTGGCACGGGCAGGGGTTGTTCCATGAGGCGCAGCCGCAGGAAACTGTCATGCGCTCGGACTGGTGGACACTTTTTGCAGACCCGACGCTCAACACGCTTGAAGCTCAGGCGATGAACGGGAACGCGGATCTGCAGGCTGCGGCTGAACGCTTTATTCAGGCACGATCCATTGTGATGGAAGCACGCTCGGACCTGTTGCCGCATTTTGCACTAGCTTTTGGGTCCAGCAACAACAAAAGCTCCTCTGACAGATTGTTCCGATACAAAGGGCCAATAACAGCAACAGACGAGTTTTACGGAGGAATGGCGAGCTGGGAACCTGATATCTGGTCTTCCATCCGCAACCGGGTGCGTGCGCAGAAATATTACGCGCAGGCACAGGCCGCGCAGTACGCCTCCGCACGGCTCAGCCTTCAGGCGGAACTGGCAAGCGATTATTTTGCGTTAAGAGGACTGGACGCCCAGAATGCGATCTATACGCAGTCCATCAGCTATTATCAGCAGGCGCTGCGGGTGACGCAGACGCGGCTGGATAATCAGGATGCAACCGGCATTGATGTGGCACGGGCTAAAAACCAGCTTTACATGACGCAGGCGCGTCAGCTTGATGTGCAGGCGCAGCGCGAGGTTCTGGAACATGCTCTGGCTGTTCTGGTCAATGCGTCACCGTCGTCTTTTCATATTTCTGAGGTAGCTGCTCAGGATCAGGAGGAACCTGTTTTTCCGCTCGGGATGCCGTCTGAACTGTTGCAACGCCGGCCGGACATTGCTGTTGCGGAGCGTGAGATGGCGCAGGCCAACAGGGCTATTGGCATTGCCCGTGCGGCGTTCTATCCGCATGTGTCCTTTAATGCCAATGGCGGTTTTGATGCCAACGGGTTTGATCTGGCTAATCTGGCAAACAGCATGTGGTCTTACGGGGCTTCCGTCACCATGCCGCTGTTTGAAGGCGGCCTGCGCCGCGCCCAGCTCCAGCGCACATGGTCCAATTACCGGGAGACGCGGGACCATTATCGTATGACGGTGCTGTCTGCCTTCCGGGATGTGGAAAACGGCCTGTCCATGACGGCGCGTCTGAGGGCGGAAAATGTTCGGCTTAAACAGGCAGTTGATGCCGCCATGCAGTCTCAGACCCTGACCATGACATTGTATAAGGGCGGCGCAGATGGGTATCTTGATGCGCTGATTGCGCAGGTCAACACGCTGGACGCCCGGATTGAACAGGCACAGGTGCAGGCTCGTGCCCTTCAGGCGGCTGTCAGCATGGTGCGGGCACTGGGTGGGGGCTGGAATGATAAGTTGCTCCCCACGCCGGATCAGACCATGACGTTTAAGGGCTTTCAGTATGAAGGACTGGACCATCCTGCGCCGGTGGCGGGCATTGATAGCCCTCCTGACCTGGCGCAGTATGAAAACCTGACGGCGACCGGGCCCGTGGAGACAGGCGCTGCCGGACGCAGCACTTCGGCCAGCCCAGCTAGGTTGCCGCGATAGTTTTTTCCAGATTTTCTGGTGAAGATTATACGAAAAACAGGCTCAGTACCCATGTTTTGCGGTAAAACGTGGGTTCTGAGCCTTAGTTTGAAACAGTTCCGTGCAGCGTAAAGCTTTCCCCCCGGCCATCGGGCAGGCGCAGGAGCGGGCCGACAAATTTGGGGTCCCGCATGGTTTTGTCATGCTCCAGCAGACTGATCAGACGGGCGGCCTCTTTTGACTGACCTTCCAGCGTAACCTGCCCCTGTTTGAGGGACAGAGACTCCAGAAACGTCGTGTCCGGCAGAGATTTTGTCAGATTGGAGAGAAGCGTGAGGGGAGAGCCGACCCGCTGAATCTCACGGTTAAGAAGCGTGCTGGCACTTGTCAGCGCATCAATGCGGTTGCGGAGTGTTTCTGCAACCAGCCGTGAAGGCTGAAGTTCTTCAAGCTGCCCGGCAAGCCGATACTCCGTGACGGACTGGCAGATAAAGGGCACACTGAGGACTACTCCCAGAGCAAGGGCGATCAGAAGAGCGGTTTGGCCTGATGTCTTTTTGGAGAGGCCATGCTCGGCAAGTGGCAGACTGACTGTTGAGTGGCTCGTTTGGTGTGCAAAGCAGACGGGCGTGAGGTGCGCCGCCTTGAAAGCATCCAGCCACGGGGCAAGAGGGGCTAGCGGTGCCACGCTGAGCAGAAACTCGGCCTCTGCCGGATGCTCGGAGGGCAGGGGCGTAAGGCCCCACACAGTTTCTTCAGCCGGAAAGGGGACAACCCGATCCATCTGATAGCTGATCAGTGAGACGGCTTCTCCCGCTACAGCAGCGGGAAGCCGGATAACGCGCTGTAAAATCGGCAGATCTGGAAATACTACCCGTATGCCAAGAGAGTTCTGTCTGCGGTGACGCCATGCCCGCAACGCAGGCTGGCGGCTGGCACACAGACTGGCGAGATGCGCCATGCCATCAGGTGTCGCAGGGGCGTGCTGGGGGGCCTCACCGGGTGTCTGGGGCAGTAATGTCAGGCTTCCTGTTGCGGGCGCGATGACCACGGTAGGGATGGCGTAACGGGTCTGGATCGTATGCAGAGCGCGCGCGAGGCGTGCCGGAAGATAGCGGGAAGATATTTTGCGCAGGACGGCCGTGTTCTGCTCAAGCCACCAGTTGATCAGGGCGCTACGGGTGAGGGCGTTCAAAAAAATCTCGTGTGGCTGGCGGCCAGGCTCTGGCCTAGCCTGCTCCGGCGGCTATGCAAAAACATAGCGTTAATTATAGCATTAGCGTTCTCTGCCTGTCAGGGTGTGGGGTGTGACAGTTTTGAGACATCTCGGTCTCATCACTTTTCCAGTGAGTTTTTCATCAAACAATCATAATTATAAGAAGAGGTTAATGGTAAGCAGCCCCGTCTCTCGGAAGGCCGGGTCCGAACGCTGCAAAAGAAGGTTTCCATTCGTGCGCTCTTTTAAGCTGTTTCAATCAACATTTCTGGTGACCGGATGCGCCGCTCTGCTGGCTTTGGGGCTTGGTGGCACTGCCCGCGCCCAGCCAGTGGGGGGAGCGGCCTGTAACCCGGCAGCGGATGGCAGCAACCCGTGCCCGCGTAAGCTGCATCTGCATACGCAGCAGCCGTTATCCACGATGGCAACGGTCGGCAAGGCCATGTTTTTTGATCCGGCTCTGTCCGGTTCGGGCAAATTTTCCTGCGCGTCCTGCCATGTGCCAAGCCTGCATTACGGCCCGGCGGGGAAGACTTCGGTGTTTATGGGCGGTGTGACGGGAGACAGGGAGGGGCGGCGTGAAATTCCGAGCCTGACCTATCTGGAGCGCCAGCCGCCGTTCAGCATCGGGCCGGATGATGCCGTGGCGGATGATGTTGCGCCCACCATTGCGGTGCCGGTGACCGGTGGCGCGCATGCCGCCAAAAGCGCCTCTAACACGGCAAGTTCCGCGGCCAATCTGGTGCCGCAGGGCGGTCTGTTTCTGGATGGCCGGGCCGATACGCTGCACCAGCAGGCCAGCGGCCCGATGTTTGACCCGGATGAAATGGCTGGTCTGCCTGAAAAAGTAACGGCGCGGCTCCAGACGGCTGACTATGCTGCTCCGCTGCGGGATCTTGCAGGTATTCGTGGCCGGAAGTCTTCTGATTTCCTGTTGTCTGAAGGCCTGTTTGCTCTGGCGCGTTACCAGATTGAAGATCAGAAATTCCATCCCTATTCCAGCAAGTTTGATGCATGGTTGCAGGGGAGAGCGCGTTTTTCACCCATCGAACGTCAGGGCTATCTGCTGTTTAATGACCCGAAAAAGGGAAATTGCGCGGCCTGCCATGTGGATACGGTGCGGGGAGACGGCTTGCCGCCGCTCTTTACGGACCATCAGTACGAGGCGCTTGCTGCCCCGCGTAATCCTGCTCTCACGCATACGCATGATGCCTCCTATTATGATCTGGGTGTATGCGACCAGAAACCGGGCGGGCGCAAGGAGCTGGCTCCCTATTGCGGAATGTTCGCGACCCCGACATTACGGAATGTGGCGACACGCCAGACCTTTTTCCATAACGGTGTCTTCCACTCACTGGAGGATGTAATGGATTTCTACGTGTTGCGTGATCTGGAACCGGGGCGGTTTTATCCGAAAGGTCCGGATGGCAAGGTGCAGGCCTATAACGATATTCCTGCCGCTTATCAGGGCAATATTGATAAAAGCGACGCGCCGTTTGACCGGAAACCCGGTGAGGCACCTGCTTTGAATGAGGCTGAGCGTAAAGCGATTATCGCCTTTTTGCAGACGCTGACGGATGGCTGGACAGGGGATGCCACGCAGGCTGATGCGTCTGTCACGCCTCAGAAAAATCCCTGAGAAAACCTCTTAAGAAAAATCTGAGAAATATGCGCCCGATCTGGCATCGGGCGCGCAGTGGGTTACGGGTTGCAGATCGCGCCGGACTGACCGGGACTGGCTGCACCATTGCCGCGGGCTCCGGCGGAGCACAGGTCATAATCATGGCCCTCGCGCGATGAGGGGGCCTGATAGCTGTAGGGGTGGTTCCACGGGTCTTTGGGTTCGTTTGCATCTTTCAGATACGGACCATTCCAGTTCTGCGCATCGGCCGGTTTGTGGATGAGGGCTGCAAGACCTTCTTCCGTTGTCGGGTAGGCTCCCACGTCCAGCTTGTAGAGATCCAGCACCGAGCCAAGCCGGGAGATGGATTGTCTGGCGACTGACACGCGTGCTCCGCCAAGCTGGCGTAACGCTGCGGGGGCGACAAGGCCAATCAGCAGCGCCAGAATGGCCAGAACAACCAGAATTTCCAGCAGGGTAAAGCCGGATTGCGGATTGTTCTCTTCGGGCGGGAGCGGGGAAGCAGGACGAGAGTTTGTCATAAAATCCTCACAGGACTTGTGCGAAGGACGGGCGCATTATAGTGCGCCGCCCGGAAAAGTGAGTCATGGGCTGTGCAGAAAATAGCCCGCTACGATCAGGAACACGATGCCCATCCCCCTTCTTGCCTGCATGGTTGCCAGTGCAATCCGGTATGATATTCCGCCCCGTGTTCTCCCCGTGATTCAGAAAGTGGAAGGCGGCGTTGCGGGCATGGTGCGGCGGAATACGGACGGCAGTTCCGATCTGGGCCTGATGCAGATTAATACGCGCTGGGTGCAGCCTCTGGCGCAGGTGACCCATATGCCCGCGGTGCAGACTGCGGCGCGGCTGGTGTCTGATTCCTGTTTTAATGTGGCTGCGTCCGCCCTGATCCTGCGCACATATATCAATGAGGCTCATGGTGATCTTATGCAGGCCATAGGCTATTATCATTCCCACACGCCATCATTGAATGCGGCTTACAGGCAGAAGGTGCTGAGTACTGCGGTTTCAATGTTTCCTGCCAGACAGTAAGGCGACCGATCCTGCTCTAATGCCCGCCGGGTGAGGTTTCAACAGGCAGGGGGCGGGAAGAGAGAGAGTTCATCAAACTGTCTTTATTCTCAAAATGATGCGCAGTTTTCAGGCTGGTTACATCTGGTCCTGACGGAGTGTTTCCTGTGACAGAACGGCAAAAGGGATGCTGCGCCCCGGCTGCGGTGCCAGCACGGCCCGGCGGAGCAGCATATGGCCGCCCGGTCTTGTAACCCGTGCTGTGACAATCAGTGTCCGGTCTGCCCAGTTTGCCGTGGTCTCTTCCTGCGCTGGCGGGGGGAGGGGGCTTCCCTGCATGGGGGATGGTCCTCCCTGTGGCTGCGTCTGCATATGCGCGAAGACCGCATTCAGAAAGGGATCGTGGGTGCGGGGGGAGGGCATATCCTTTTGCGTAAAAGAGAGATGCGGGGCGAGTGTTTGCAAAAGGCCGGGCGTCATGCCGGGGATTTCGGCCATGTCGTCCAGTGTCCGCATGGGGCGGCCTGCGGGTCTGCACGCTCCCAGTGTTGCAAACAGGCTGGTATTGGCCTGCCGGTTTGCCTGCTGCGTAAGGGACGGGGGCGTGCGCCACAGCACCACCAGGCGGGCCAGTGTCTGTGCGGATGGGGTCTGGAGACCTGCGGTCTCGAAAACGGCTGTCAGCAGGCCCGGCGGGGCATTGTTGGGGTTAATTTTCCCGGCTTCTATCTGTATGCGCACATCCGCTGTCAGGTCTGGTTCGGTAATGGTGTGGAAGGTTCCGTCCGCAGCCCAGTGTGCGCTTCCAGTCGTCAGCAAGTGATATAAGGCCGTCTGAATCGCCGCATCAGCTTGCGCCTGTGTTGTGGCAAGCAGAGTTTCTGCCGCATCCTGCTCCGTGGTTGCTTTGCTCCCGACCAGAAGTGCCGTGCCAATCAGGCTCAGCGTCACCAATGTCCAGAGCACGAGCAGCAAGGCAAAACCTTGCTGGCTCTGGGGGGCATGCCGGGAAGCGCTGTGCATGGTGCGGGAGGTCAGGCAGTGTCAGTCATGCAGGCCAACGGCTTTTAAAATCCGTTGCTGCGGATCAGGAGAGCCTGTCTGCGGCGTGCGTGCAAGGTCTGGGGCCAGAGCGGCAGATTGCGCAAGGTTGCGGCGGAGGTCTTCCGTCATGGCGCGGGCATCGTTCTGGCTGCGGATTACATGCGGGGTGATGAGCACCAGCAGTTCCGTCCGTTCCCGCACGTTGGTCTGCTGGCTGCCGAGCATGCCCAGAATGGGAATGTCCTTTAACCAGGGCAGCCCCTGATTGCCGCGTGATGCGTTATCAGTAATCAGCCCCGCCAGCCCGACGGTCTGCCCATCCTCAATTGCGACGCGGGAACTGACCTGCCGCTGGGAGAAGGTGGGACTGTTGATGCTGGAAGAGCCGGTGCTGGTGGTGGAGGATGAGACGGAACTGACCTGCTGTGAGATATCCAGCGTGACCAGCCCGGTATTGCTCACATGCGGAGTGACCTGAAGGATCACGCCGGTTGGCTGGTAGTTGATGGAATTGGTGATGGTGGAATTTGAGGTCACAACGCTTGTTGTCGCCCCGGTCAGGTAAGGCACCAGATTACCCACCATGAGGGAGGCGGGCTGGTTATCAACCACCATAATCTGCGGGGAGGACAGAACACGGACTTTAGTGACACTTTGCAGCGCGTTGATAACAAAAGGCGCGCCACCCTGCCCACTGCCGCCCAGCACAAACCCCGGAAAGCTGGAGGAAAGCTGAGAGGACACCAGATTGGCAGCCCCCAGACTTTGTGTTGCATTGCTCAGAATGCCGTTGATGCCCCCGGATTTAAAGAAAAACTGTGTGCCATACTGGAGAGAGTCATTCAGCGTGACTTCCGCGACGGTGGCATCCACCATGACCTGAAGCGGCATAATATCAATTTTATGCAGCATGGCGGTGATGGTTTCTGTTTCTGCCCGCGTGCCATATACCAGAACGGAGTTGTTCTGCAGGTCCGGAATAATGCGAATGTGAGAGCTGTTCTCACTATTTTCGCTCATATTCCCCAGCCCCCCCAGAAGCGGGTTATTGCTGATCCCGTCATTCTGGCTGGTCGTCTGGTTCTGTCCGCTGGTGCTGTTAAGGCTGCTGCCAAACGCCCCGGAACTGGAATCGCCCGAACTGTTGCCGGACGCCATGGAGCCGGACTGGCCAGACCCCAGACTGGAGGAGCCTGACATGCTGCCAAAGCCGGATGAAGAATTGCTGTTGCTGGAATTCATGCCCGTCTGCTGTTTGGGCGAAGGCGTTGGGGTGGCCGTGACATGCTCAGGGGTAAAAGCCTGCTGGAGCACATAGGCCACATCATTCGCGCGGCCATTCTGGAGGTAGAATGCGCTCCAGTTCCGCACCGTCTGTTTCCGACCGGCTTCAATCACAGAAAAGGCCCGCCGGGCATCTTCAATCAGGCGGGGCTGGCGGGCTGTGACCAGAATGGAATCAATGCTGGGCATGGGGAACAGGCGGATTGAGTCCGGCCCTGCGTTCTCGCCCCCCGTGCGGCGGACGCCCAGAGCATTTTTCAGGGCCTGACTGAGTTCACTCACCGTGCCGGTTGTTGCGGGGAGCAGCAGGTAGGACTGCCCGGCCAGTGTATCCGTATCAAAGGTGTGGACCAGTTCTGTCAGGGTTTCCCGTGTTGCCGGGTCCCCCGAGAGGATGATGGTATTGCTGTCCGGGTCTGCCGCAACGTGGCCTCCGCCCTGCACCACGGGCTGAATGAGCTTTGCAATGCTGGCGGCGTTTGTATAGCGCAGCGGGATGGCGGTTGTGCTGTTGGCCGAGCCAGCGCCAGCGCCGGGTCCGCCGCCGGAAGAGAGAGAGACAACCCGGTACAGGCCGCTTTGCGTCACAAGGGTTGCGTTTGCCCCGGCCAGCAGCACACGCAGCGTCGGAATAAGCTGATCCCGCCGCAGCGGCTGAGCGGTGTGCAGGGTTGCGGTGCCCTGCACGGAGGGGTCAATCACGTAGTTGACGTGCAGGATGCCCCCCAGAATTTGCTCCGTGACGGCATGAATATCCGTGCCTGCAAAATTGAGGGAAATATCGCCTCCGCCACTTGCTGTATTGCCCGGCAGGCCACCGCGCGTGCCGCTCCCCATCCGCACAAATGTCTGCCCGTTGGCAGGCAGGGGGGCTACAGCTCCGTCCTCCCGCACGGTTGCGCGGATGTCATGCTCTGGCACAGGCAGGGGAGCCAGTTCCGGTGGTTTCTGGGTGCAGCCAGCTATGGAGATCAGGAGGGAGGCGGCGCTGAAGCGACGGAAAAAATGCGGCATGATCCTCAGGGTGTCGGAGCGGTTTGAGCGGGCGTGCCGAGATCGGCCCTGAAACCCGTGATGGAAAGCGTTGCGTCTACGGCGCTGGTATGTCCACGTGTGGCTTCAGTGACAGTGCGGGCGCGCTGGATTTCCAGATCTTCAACCAGCAGGCGGGGGTGTGCGTGGTCAAGGTCATCAAGCAGTGCGACAAAGGCGGCCCAGTTGCCTGTCAGCGCAATGCGAACGCCAATGGCGCGGAAGTGCCCCATGGCGTGTGGCGGTATGGTTTCCTGACTGGCGATCTCAATCTGGTGCTGTGCGGCCAGCGCCTGCACTGTCTGGACAAGGTTGGCGGCTGCTTCAGAATCACTCTGGCCCGCCAGCAGGATGTGCGCGCTGGAGGCTGAGCTATGGCGTTCCTGATAGCGGCGTTTGAGGTCAGGGATCTGGCGGATAAGCTGCTCTGTGTGGCTGAGGACTGTGCGCTGGTCTTCAAGGGCTGCGGCCCGGTTCTGATAGAGTGAGAGCAGGGAAAGGCCTGTCATGGCAACGCAGGCCAGACCCGCAAACGTCACGCTACAGGCAAGGATCTGTCCGCTCAGGCCTGCTGGAAGGCGTGCGTCTGTCACGCGCAGTGCCTGCCAGACAGGCTGAGGGCAGCCGGGCTCAGAAGAGGGGTCAACAGGAGGCTCATGGCGTGCTCATGCCTTGCGCGCAGCAACAGGGGAAAACCGTGAGGGTGCTTACCACCCCCGTCTTCCGGGTGGCGAGGGGGAAGTTGTGACAGTTTGATGAAACGTTCCGGGTGCGGCGGATGCTGATCTGGTCGCCCGGAAAGCGTTCTCTTATAACCAGCCCCACACGTGCTGCATCAGGCGCGTTATCCAGAGTGAGAGAGCCAGACACGGGCCGAAAGGCAGCATCATTCTGGCGTGAAGGTGCCGGCCCCGCGCCGCCAGAATGAGGGCAAGGATGAAACCGCAGACGGACGCGCCGAGCAGGACGGAGGGCAGCGCCTCAAGCCCCACCCATGCTCCGCCTGCCGCGAGGAGTTTGGCATCTCCCCCGCCCAGTCCCGCTCTGCCGCGCACGGCTGTATACAGTGCGGAGACGGCACTCAGCAGTGCCCATCCAGCCAGCGCTCCTATGACCCGGCTCAACAGAGAGGGGCCATCCGCGAGTACGCATCCTTCCAAAACGCCCCCCATCAGCAGGGGCAGGGTGAGGGCGTCTGGCAGCAGGAAGGTTTCAAAATCTATCCAGCTTAATGCCAGCAGGACCCAGCCTAGCAGGACAGTCCCGTATACGAACGGGGAGGCAGGGTCTGCGAGCATGAGCGCCAGAGCAGCGACCGCTGTTGCCGCGAGTTCAATAGCCGGATGAAACAGGCCAATACGCGTCCCGCACGCACGGCAGCGTCCACGCTGAACCGCGTAGCTGAGCAGAGGGATCAGTTCCGCCGGGCCAAGCGTATGGTGGCACACCTCGCAGCGGGAGCGGTCCATGCCAACCGGCTCCCCGCGTGGCAGCCGACGAATGAGAACGCCCAGAAAGCTGCCAATAAACGGCGCGAGAGCCAGAAGAAGGAAGCGCATGCTGTGTGTTGTGCCGGAGGTTCCGCGGGCCTGCAAGCACCGGGCCTGTCCGGATCTCAGAAAAAGGTCTGCGTGGTATGAGCTTTTCTATTCTTCCGGCTCCCGGAACGCGTGTGCAGGCAGAGGCGCGGCTTGCGGGCGCTCTGATGCAGGCCGGTACGTGTGATGCGGCTGTGCTGGACCGGGCGCGGCGGGTTGCGACGGAAAACCGGCAGGCTCTGGCGACCATACTCCTTCAGCTCGGGCTGGTAAGCGAGGCCGCACTGGCCGCCGCCTATGCCACACTGACGGGCTGGCCAGTTGTCTCTGCCGCGGCACTGGCCGCGCTGGAAGAGCCGGTTCTGCCAGACATACTGAGCGCCCCGTTTTTACGGCAGGCGTCTGCCGTGCCTCTGCCGTGTGAAGGGGGCGTGCTGCCGCTGGCAATGGCGGACCCGCTGGATGATTTTGTTGTGCAGGCGGTCTCTCTGGCCGTTGCTTTGCCAGTGCGCCCGATGGCGGCTCTGCCCGTGGATCTGGAAGCAGCTTTAAGCCGCCTTTACCCGGAAGCAGCGGAGACTGAGGGTGCGGACGCAGAGGAAGGCGGCGCGGAGGGGGACCCGCTTGAAGAGGATGCGGACCGCCTGAAAGATCTGGCAAGTGAAGCGCCGGTCATCCGGCTGGTGAACCAGATTATCTTCCGGGCGGTGGAGACACACGCCTCAGATATCCATTTTGAACCTTTTGAGGACCGGCTGGGGGTCCGCTTCCGGTATGATGGCGTGCTGCATGAAATGGACAGCCAGCCTGCACGGCTGATTGCCGCCGTTATCTCCCGCATCAAGATCATGGCGCGACTGGACATTGCCGAACGTCGCCTGCCGCAGGATGGCCGTATCAAACTGGCGGTGCGGGGGCGCTCGGTGGATTTCCGTGTTTCCACCATTCCGGCATTGCATGGGGAATCCGTGGTGATGCGTGTGCTGGACCGGGGGTCTGTTAAATTTGAGTATGGGCGGCTTGGTCTTTCTCCGGCTGTAACAGCGCAGTTCCGTGCAGCGCTGGAGGAGCCGAACGGCATTGTGCTGGTGACTGGCCCGACGGGCAGCGGCAAAACCACCACGCTGTATACGGGGCTGGCGCAGTTGAATGTTACCGAGCGCAAGGTCGTGACGATTGAAGACCCGATTGAATATCAGCTTGCCGGTATCAATCAGATTCAGATCCGTCCGCAGATCGGCCTGACCTTTGCAACACTCCTGCGGGCCATTCTGCGGCAGGACCCGGACGTGATTATGGTGGGGGAAATCCGCGATCTGGAAACTGCCCAGATTGCTGCACAGGCGGCTCTGACCGGCCATCTGGTGCTTTCCACACTGCATACCAATTCTGCCGCCGCCGCTATTACCCGCCTAAGGGATATGGGGCTGGAGGACTATCTGCAAACAGCCGTGCTGCGGGGCGTTCTGGCCCAGCGGCTGGTGCGCAGGCTCTGCCATAGCTGCCGCGCCCCGATGCAGCTTGACGCGACCGTGGCCCAACGGCTGGGGATTCCACCGGAACAGGCCGCATCACTTTGGCAGGCGGTCGGGTGTTCGGAGTGCCGCCACACCGGATATTGCGGGCGTATTGCCATTGCGGAATATCTGGTGCCGTCGCCTGCTATTGTCCGGCTGATCCTTGCGCGGGCGGATCACACGACCATTGAGCGTCAGGCTGCGGACGAGGGGATGAAGACCCTTTTTCAGGCCGGGATTGATGCCGCCTGTGAGGGAGAAACGACGGTTGAGGAAGTCATGCGGATTATCCGCGCCGAGACCGAAGTCCCGTCCGCCCCGGTTCCTGTGCCCGGAGCCTCTGACGCGTGAGCACCATCTGGCATTATCGTGCGCTCACGGCAGACGGTCAGCTCCAGCGCGGGCAGGCGGAGGGGCCGGATGAAGCGCATGTGGTGGCGGATCTGCGGCGTAATGGCCTGACACCCGTGCGCGTTATGCCACAGTCTGACCGTGGGCGTCTGGCAGGGCTGCAAGTTTCATTTTCCCTGCGCCGCACAGGTCTGAGGCGCGCGCAGGTTACGGATATCACGCGGGAACTGGCACTCATGCTGGGGGCGGGGCTGGATCTGGACCGTGCCTTGCGTTTTCTGATCGAGACCCTGCCAGAAACCGGGCGTGCTGGCCTCCGTGCCCGCGGGGTGCTGGTAGAATTGCGGGACGCCATGCGGAATGGCGGGTCATTTGCGTCCGCGCTCTCCACGCGGGCTGAAAGTTTTACGCCGCTTTATATCAATCTGGTGAAAGCCGGGGAGGCCGGGGGCGCGCTGGGGGAAGCGCTGGACCGGCTGGCCACGCTGATGGAGCGGGAGCGCAAACTCACAACCGCCATCCAGTCCGCGCTGATTTACCCGGCCATTCTGGTTGTCGCGTCCATTGGCTCGGTTGTGTTGCTGCTGACCGGGGTTCTGCCGCAATTTGTCCCGCTATTTGCGGAGGCCGGGGCGCAGCTTCCGTTTTTGACGCGGTGCGTAATTGCCGCCGGAGATTTTCTGACCCGCTGGGGGCTGGTTCTGCTGCTTGGTTGTGTGGCCACCGTCTTTGTTGTGCGCGCTTTGCTGGCACAGCCTGCGTTTCGCCTGCGGTTTGACCAGACTTTGCTCCGGCTGCCGGTGGTTGGTGCGCTGTCACGGAATATCATGGCGGCGCGGCTTACCCGTACGCTTGGAACCCTTTTGCAAAACGGCGTGTCTCTGTTGAGCGCTTTGAAAATCAGTGAGGACGTTATTGGCAACCGCGCCGGAGCGCAGGCTGTGGCAGAGGCAGCCCTTGTGGCGCGGGAGGGGGGCGGTCTGTCCCGCCCGCTGGAGAGCGCGGGCCTGTTCCCGCCGCGGGCTATCCATCTGATGCGTCTGGGTGAGGAAACAGCCCAGCTCGGCCCGCTGTGCCTGCGTGCTGCGGAGTTACATGAGGACGCGGTGCGGGTAGGGCTGCAACGTCTGGTTGCGTTACTGGTGCCTGCCATTACCGTTGTGATGGGGGCTGTGGTGGCGGGTATTGTCTCAGCGTTGTTGCTGGCCATGCTGGGGCTGAATGACCTTGCGCATTAAGCAGGAGCAGGGGTTTACGCTGCTGGAGATGATTATTGTTCTGGCGATTGCCGGACTTTTTCTCTCCCTGATTCTGGGGCGTGGCCCGGTGCATAGCACGCTGGCCTCCTTTCTGCAGGCGCGTGAGGCGCTGCTCTCCACCCTGCGTACCGCGCGTCTGGATGCCATGACAAAAGGGGCGGCGATTACGGTCCGGCTTGATGCGGCGCACAGCCAGCTTTTAGAACTTTCCGGAAAAATGGTTCTTAGAAAGGTGTCTTTGCCGAAAGAGGCGGTTCTTGTAGCACCCATACCTTTGGTTTTTCAGCCCGATGGGCTCGGCACGGCTGTTTCCTGGGTTTTGCAGGTGGGGGCCCGCAGGCTCAGTGTGTCCGTCAGCCCTTTGACGGGAAGGATTGTGACGCATGACGTCTGAAAGATCTCCCGTTGCAGAGCAGGGCTTCACCCTGCTGGAAGTGATTGTCGCCCTTGCCATTGCCGCGGCAGGGCTGGCGGTGCTGGCCGTTATACTGGGCGGCTCTCTGGAGAGTGCGGCCCGTTCCGGCTCCCGTGAGGATGCTCTGGCTCGCGCCCGCTCCCGGCTGGAGGGTGCGCTGGTGCTGACGCGCCCGGTTATCGGGCGGCAGGAGGGCGCTGATCCGGACGGTTATCGCTGGCTGATGGAAACAAGGCAGATCGCAACGCTTCCATCCGGCAATGGTGCACCGCTGGCCTTTTATGCGGTGGATGTTGAGGTGCTGTGGGGCAGCGGTGCGCGTGTGCATCTGACAGGGCGACGGTTTGGGCCGCCTGTTGCTCCATGAAAATGCTCATGCAGACCAGTCGTTTTTCCTGCGGAAAAAATGGTGCACAGGCCGGGTTTACCCTTCTGGAAATGCTTGTGGTTACAGCGCTTCTGGGGTTGCTGTTTCTCATGCTGTCCGGGGGTGTCACCTTCGGGTTGCGTGGCTGGGCACGTCAGCATGCCGAGCAGGACCGGATTGCGGAACGCGTGGAAACAGACGCGACTCTTCGGAAGCTGCTGGCTGCTGTTACGCCAGATGAAGGCGCCGTAACAGGGGCTGAGGACCGGCTGGCTCTGACCACGCTGACCCGCCTGCCTGACGGCAAGGAGCATGAGGTGAGCATTGGTCTGGGTGTGGACCGTAAGAAGCAACTGGTTCTGCGCTGGCAGATCCATCATCGTCCCGGCTGCGCGCCGGAGGAACGCCCGCATGAAGAAATTCTGGCCAGTGCCGTTTCCGCCCTGCACGTACGGTACTGGGGAGGGTCTCCGGCGAGCTGGCACACCACATGGAGCGGCACGGCCCCGGTGCTGTTTGGGGTGAGGGTGGTGCCTGAGCGTGGCACGCTCTGGCCTGAGATAATAATCAAACCGTTCAGAACAGATGGAACTGCTGATGAGCCGTAACTATGGGACACGGGTAATGGTGGGAATAGGGGTTTTGCAAAGTGTGTGGGTCTGCACGTCTCCGGCTTTCTCGGCTTCCGCGCCCCCGGCAGAAAGGGCTGCATCGGACGATGCGGTGAAAACGGTGTTGGGTCGGCCGTTATTTGCGCCGGACAGGCGACCGGATGCGACGGCCGCACAGGCTGAGTCTTTGCCGGTGCTGACTGGTATTGTTCATTCCGCCGGGCAGGACGGCGCTTTGTTCCGGGGAGCGGAGAATTCTGCCGGGCATCTGGTGCGGCAGGGGGAAAGTGTTGCGGGCTGGCGGGTTGTTGCCGTGACACGGGAGTCGGTCACGCTGGAGCGCGGCGGGCAGCAGATTGTCCAGCGGCCGGATTTTCAGCATCATCTGGATACGGAAATGGCCGATCATTCCCCCGCGCCTGAGGCGGCAGAATAAGCTAAGCAAGGCGTTATATGGAAAATTAGTAATATTTATGAAGATCTTTCATTTTTCATGAGATTTTCTGACTCAATCCTACGCCTTACTGGTCCCCTGTTCTCAAATTTCTGAGAGTGAGTGAGAGATTTTAAGAACCATTCTTATTTACGCGGAAGAAATTGTTCCGTTGTCATAAGTTCTTCATGAAACAGTCACACATCAACTTGAAAACAAAGGCTATTGAGCGGGTGGTTTAGCAATTATGCGCTCTGTTAGAGGGTTTCGCAGCCATCAGTGTCCAGACCGGCCTCCTTTATCGGGTGCCGGTATTTTCATGGTGCGGCGGGTCCTGAACGGAGGCGGTACAATACGAAAGGTGACCTAACGGTGTTCGCCAGGCCCATGAAAGTCGCATTGTCGGCTCTTCTTTCGCTGTCTATTTCTCTGCCTGCCATGAGCAACGCTGCCGGTATCCGGGCCTCCCGGTCCGTGCATCTGCCGGCATCCAGCTTCGCCACCAAAACGCCCATCAAGCATCTCGTGGTGATTTATCAGGAAAACATCTCGTTCGATCACTATTTTGCAACCTACCCCAAGGCTGCAAACCCGAGTGGCGAACCCGCCTTTACGGCAGCCGCAGGCACGCCGCAGGTCAACAACCTGCAGAATGCCAACCTGCTGGACCAGAACCCCAACAGCAGCAGCGCAAACGGCAGCGCCGCCGCTCTGCCGTTCCGTCTGGACCGCACACAAGCTGCTACCGCTGACCAGAACCACGCCTACACGCCGGAACAGCAGGCAACGCATAACGGCGCAATGGATCTGTTCCCCAAATACACAGGGCGCGGCACCTCTGGTGGTGTTGGCGCTTTTGGTACGGCAGGTCAGGTTCTCGGCTATTATGACGGGAACACGGTTACCGCATACTGGAATTATGCTCAGCATTTTGCCATGAGCGACAATAACTATACGGACACGTACGGTCCCTCCACGCCGGGTGCTCTGGAAGTTGTCAGCGGCCAGACAAATGGTGTGCAGTCCATCGTGGGTTCCAAAACGTCTTCTTCCATCATTGCGGATGGTCAGGGCGGTTACACTATGATCAATGACGTGGACCCGGCGTATGACGTCTGCTCCTCCAAATCGAACGCCGTGCTGCTGAACGCAAAGAACATTGGTGATCTGCTCAACACCAAAAACATCCCCTGGGGTGGGTTCATGGGCGGGTTTGACCTGACAAGTGCCAACAGCGATGGCACCACAGGCTGCCAGCGCCGCACCTATTCTGATGTCGTGTCTCAGGATGTGACGGACTACATTCCGCATCACAAATGGTTCCAGTATTTCGCGACAACTTCCAACCCGCAGCACACACGCCCCTCTTCCATGGCGGCAGTGGGCTACAGCACGGTTGCAAATTCTACTGCGGTTGAGCCTGCCAACCATCAGTACGATCTGAACGACTTCTATGCTTCACTGAAGTCCGGGAATTTCCCGGCAGTGTCTTACATCAAAATGCCCGCCTATCAGGACGGCCATGCCGGGTATTCTGACCCGCTGGACGAACAGGCCGGTGTTGTAAAGCTCGTCAACTTCATCCAGCAGCAGCCGGAATGGAGCAGCACGGCTGTCATTATCGCGTATGATGACTCTGACGGCTGGTATGATCACCAGTATGTTGCCCCGCAGCATGGGTCTTTTGATGCGACAGCGGATCAGGTTAACGGGAGCGGCGTTTGCGGCACGACCGGCAGCCAGCCTCTGGGTGTCAGCGGTCAGCCGGTTAACGGGCGTTGCGGTCCGGGCACACGTCTGCCCTTTATCGTGATCTCTCCGTATGCCAAGGCAAACTCTGTCAGCCACACGCTCTCCACGGAAGCCTCTGTTGTGCGCTTCATTGAAGATAACTGGCTGAACGGTGCGCGTCTGGGCGGTGGGTCTTTTGACGAAACATCTGGCAGCATTGAAGATCTGTTTGACTTCACGCATCAGCGTTCCGGCCAGCTTCTGCTTGACCCGGCAACGGGCAGCGTGCTGACCGATACAATCAGCAACTAAAGAGCGGCTTCAGGATGTAGCCGGAATGCTATAAGGCGACATTCTTAGATTTTAGATCAGATTTTTGGAGCAACCGGCGCACTCTCTGGCGTCGGTTGCTTTTTTTTGTTCGGGGGCTGAGTGTCCCGAACGTCCTGTTTTTAAAGCGTTCCGTTTTCATAAAGACGTCATGGAAACGTCACACCAATTTGCCGTAAATCCTTTTAGAAGTTCCGGCAGAAAAATGTGCCTTTCGTGTGAAGGTGGCGGCTTGAGTGTGTCTTAGAGCGCTATCTGAGCCGATGAACAGAAGAGTTTTTTCTTTATGGTGACAGGATTTTCTGCCTCTGACGTTGCTGACAGCTTTGTGGTGCTGGAAGAAAAAATTTTCGGATTTCAAAAGTCATTGTCAAAGAATTTTTACAAATTCAGAATTTTTGAAAATCTGATGTGATCTGATTTTTATAAGGCTCCCGAAAGGGTCGCTATCTCGACTGCGCCTACCAGACTTTGTCCCGTTTTTCCCCTGCGCCGCATGGCCTCGCACCCGGTATCGAAAGAAAAGAGCATGGATAACGTTACGTCACGGTCCACACAGACGGAAACCGATACAGCCGCGCAGTCCGGTGCGGTTGTGAACAACGGAGAAACCCTCGAGATTTCGGCTGGCGTCAGCTCGTCTTTTGTTACAGTCAACACCGGCGGTCTGGTGTCTCTCTCAGGTTCTCTGTCCGGTGCAACGGTCTCCGGTGGTGAAGTCGATGTGTATTCCGGGGGCGTCGCTTCCGCGGCCAGTCTGACAGACGGCGGTAGCCTGTTTGTGGAAGAGGGTGGCTCTGCGGTATCCGCGTCTGTCGGTTCCGGCGGATATCTGGAAGTCGATGCAGGCGGCACGGCGAGCGGCACACAGGTCAGCAGTGCAGGCATCGTTGATCTGACGGACGGAGCGGTTGCGTCCGCTACAACCCTGACGAACTCTGCGACGCTTTATGCGGGTTCCGGTGCAACGGTCGTTGGCACGGTTCTGCAGGACGGTGCGTCGCTTCAGGTGCAGCAGGGCGGTGTTGCCAGCGGGACAGTGCAGCAGGGCGGCAAGACGACGGTTTTTGCCGGGGCTTCCGCGATCGATACGACCGTTAATGGTGGTGAACTCGATGTGGTCGAAAGTGCCACGTTAACCAACACGACAGTCAACACCGGCGGTCTGGTCTCCGTCTCTGGCACTCTGTCCGGTGCAACGGTTTCCGGCGGTGAAGTTGATGTCTATTCCGGGGGCGTCGCTTCCGCAGCCAGCCTGAGGGACGGCGGCAGTCTGTTTGTGGAAGAAGGTGGGTCTGCGGTATCCGCGTCTGTCGGGTCCGGCGGATATCTGGAAGTGGATGCAGGCGGCACGGTAAGCGGCACACAGGTCAGCAGTGCGGGCATTCTTAATCTGACAGACGGAGCGGTTGCGTCCGCTACAACCCTGACGAACTCTGCCACGCTTTATACGGGTTCCGGTGCGACAGCCGTTGGCACGGTTGTGCAGGATGGCGCATCGCTTCAGGTGCAGCAGGGCGGCGTTGCCAGTGGGACGGTGCAGCAGGGCGGTAAGACGACGGTTTTTGCTGGGGCTTCCGAAGTCGATGCCACGGTCAATGGTGGTGAACTGGAACTCTTTGAGAGCGCCACCGCGACGAACACCACGGTGGCTGGCAGCGGTACGCTGACTGTGTCCTCCGGTGCGACAGCATCCGGCACGGCAGTGAACACCGGCGGTCTGGTTTCCGTGTCTGGTGCCTTGTCTGGTGCAACGGTCTCCGGTGGTGAAGTTGATGTTTATTCCGGGGGCGTGGCTTCGGCAGCCAGCCTGACGGACGGCGGTAGCCTGTTTGTAGAAGAGGGTGGCTCTGCGGTGTCGGCTTCTGTTGGTTCCGGCGGATATCTGGAAGTGGATGCAGGCGGCACGGCGAGCGGCACACAGGTCAGCAGCGCGGGCATCGTTGATCTGACGGACGAGGCCGTGGCCTCTGGCACGACTCTGACGAACTCTGCCACGCTTTATGCAGGCGCCGGCGCAACGGTCGTTGGCACGGTTCTGCAGGATGGCGCATCGCTTCAGGTGCAGCAGGGCGGTGTTGCCAGCGGGACGGTGCAGCAGGGCGGCAAGACGACGATCTTTGCCGGGGCTTCTGCGACCGATACGACTGTTAATGGTGGTGAACTCGATGTGGTCGAGAGTGGCACGTTAACGAACACAACAGTCAACACTGGCGGTCTGGTCTCCGTCTCTGGCACTCTGTCCGGCGCAACGGTCTCCGGCGGTGAAGTGGACGTCTATTCCGGGGGTGTCGCTTCCGCAGCCAGCCTCACGGACGGCGGCAGCCTATTTGTTGAAGAGGGTGGCTCTGCGGTGTCGGCCTCTGTTGGCTCCGGCGGGTATCTGGAAGTCGATGCAGGCGGTACGGCAAGCGGCACACAGGTCAGCAGCGCGGGTATCGTTGATCTGACAGACGGGGGCGTGGCGTCTGGCACGATGCTGACGAACTCTGCGACGCTTTATGCTGGCTCCGGTGCAACAGCCGTTGGCACGGTTGTGCAGGATGGTGCATCTCTTCAGGTGCAGCAGGGCGGTGTTGCCAGCGGGACGGTCCAGCAGGGTGGCAAGACGACGATCTTTGCTGGGGCTTCTGCCGCCGATGCCACAGTGAACGGTGGTGAACTGGAACTCTTTGAGAGCGCCGCCGCGACGAACACCACGGTGGCTGGCAGCGGCACGCTGACTGTATCCTCCGGCGCGACCGCATCCGGCACGATAGTCAATACTGGCGGTCTGGTGTCTGTCTCTGGTGCCCTGTCCGGCGCAACGCTCTCCGGCGGTGAAGTGGACGTGTATTCCGGTGGTGTGGCTTCCGCAGCCAGCCTGACGGACGGCGGCAGCCTGTTTGTGGAAGAGGGCGGGTCTGCGGTGTCGGCCTCTGTCGGGTCTGCCGGCTACCTTGAGGTGGATGCAGGCGGCACGGCGAGTGGCACACAGGTCAGCAGCGCGGGTATCGTTGATCTGACGGACGGAGCGGTTGCGTCCGCTACAACCCTGACGAACTCTGCGACACTCTATGCTGGGTCTGCTGCCACGGCCGTTGGCACGGTTGTGCAGGACGGCGCATCTCTTCAGGTGCAGCAGGGCGGTGTTGCCAGCGGAACGGTGCAGCAGGGCGGCAAGACAACAATCTTTGCGGGGGCTTCCGCAGCCGATGCCATAGTGAACGGTGGTGAACTGGAACTCTTTGAGAGTGCCACTGCGACGAACACCACGGTGGCTGGCAGCGGCACGCTGACTGTGTCCTCCGGTGCGACCGCATCCGGCACGACGGTGAACATCGGCGGTCTGGTTTCAGTGTCTGGCACTCTCTCCGGTGCAACGGTCTCCGGCGGTGAAGTTGACGTGTATTCCGGGGGCGTCGCTTCCGCAGCCAGCCTGACGGACGGCGGTAGCCTGTTTGTAGAAGAGGGTGGCTCTGCGGTATCGGCCTCTGTCGGTTCCGGCGGCTACCTTGAAGTGGATGCAGGCGGGACGGCAAGCGGCACACAGGTCAGCAGTGCAGGCATCCTTGATCTGACAGACGGAGCTGTGGCCTCTGGCACGACGCTGACGAACTCTGCGACGTTTTATGCTGGCTCCGGTGCAACAGCCGTTGGCACGGTTGTGCAGGATGGTGCGTCGCTTCAGGTGCAGCAGGGCGGTGTCGCCAGCGGGACGGTCCAGCAGGGCGGGAAGACGACGATCTTTGCGAGCGCTTCTGCGACCGATACGACTGTTAATGGTGGCGAACTGGATCTGGTGGAAGGCGCTACAGCTTCCAGCACTACCGTTAACAACGGCGGCACACTGACTGTGGAAGCCGGTAGCACGGCCTCAGGTGTGACGGTGCATAGCGGTGGGCAGATTGAAGTTTCGGGAACGCTGTCGGATGCCACGGTGGAAAGTGGGGCGGCTCTTTCAGTCACGTCCACAGCAAGCATTTCCGGCATGGTTGTTAGCAGTGGTGGCAGCGTGCAGGTTCAGTCCGGTGGTTCTCTGGCTGGTGTGCACCTGAGTGCGGGCGGTTCTCTGGATCTCGGCTGGCTTGCATATGACAGCAGCAACACGGCCAGCATCGATGCAGGCCACACTCTTGATCTTTCCAGCGGAACAGGCACCAGCGCCATTGCAACGCTGGAAGGTGATTACAGCAATGACTTCTTCGTTCTTTCAGATGATGGGCACGGCGGCACGCTTCTGACGCTGGAAGAAGGCACGCCATGCTATTGCCCCGGCACGTTAATCCAGACGGAAAAAGGGGAACGCCCTGTTGAAACGCTGGAAATTGGTGATCGTCTTGTCACGCGTGATGGCGCATTGCGCCCGATCCGCTGGATTGGCCGCCGGGCGTATGATGGTCGTTTTGCTGCCGGACGCACTGATATTATGCCGGTCAGAATTGCTGCGGGTGCGCTTGGAAACGGTCTGCCGAGGCGGGATCTGGTGATCTCCCCGCTGCATGCCATGTTCCTGCTCGGCGTGCTGGTTCCGGCTCATGCTCTGGTAAACGGGCAGACCATCACGCAGGCAGAAAATGTCAGCGTTATTGAATACATCCATATAGAACTGGAAACGCACGACATTATTTTTGCGGAAGGGGCACCGTCTGAAACTTTTGTGGATGATGGCAGCCGCGGCATGTTCCATAACGCGCATGAATTTGCGGAGCTTTACCCGGATGCAGCACCGGCGGCTCCGCGCTATTGCGCGCCGCGTGTGGAAGATGGTGAGGCGCTGGAAATTGTCCGCCGCTATCTTGCGCCAGCAGAACAGCCTGCCACGGCGTCCGCTGAGCTTTATGTGGATAAAGTGAGCCGCAGCCGTATTTCAGGCTGGGGCTGGGACCCTGCACAGCCGGGTGGCAAACTGCGTCTGAAAATCTCTGCCAGTGGTGTGGTGCTCTGCTATGCCATGGCAGACCAGTATCGTGCGGACCTGAAAGCCGCAGGCAAGGGCGATGGTTTCCATGCGTTTGAAGTCGATCTGCTTGGCGGTCTGACGGAAGAGCAAAGTGCAAATCTGTCTTTCACAGTGGTGGACGTTGTTCCGGCGTCTCGTGCTGTGGCCTGACGTAAAGCCGGACAGGCATGAAAGCACCTTATATTGTCCCGGCACACCGCTCGGTGTTGCCGGGATATCTGGACTTAGCGACACGGACCCGTATTGCAGGCTGGGCGCAGCCTGAAGTGGGGGGAGAGCCAGTCGCCCTGCAAATCCTGGATAATGGGAAATCTGTTGCACGGGTTATTGCCAATCAGGCCCGGCCCGACGTTGCGCGGGCGGGGTTTAGTGAGGTCCGGTGTGGGTTTGACCTGCTTATTCCGGCGTCCCTGCCTGTGCATGAGCGCCATGTTATTCAGGTTCGGCGGGAAAGCGACGGCTCTGAACTGAGTGGGTCTCCGGTGGTGATTGAAGCTGCCAGAGCATTAGATGAAGACTTGCAGCGTCTTGTGCGTCAGGTTGCACAGGGCGCGCAGACAAATACCGAGCGAGAAGATATTCTGGCCTTTCTGGCCGATGTTGCAGACAAACTCCTTGCCTCCCATGCCCGGACGGAAAGCGGGCAGGAGCAAAGGGAGCGTTACAGCCGCCTTGCGCGCCGTTATGGCCCGGCCATCCCGCAGAAAACCAGAACGCCCCGTGCCCTGATTATTGATGAAAACCTGCCGGTCTCGGGCCGTGATGCAGGGTCACAGGCTATTTTATCGCATGCCAGAAGCCTGAAAGAGCTCGGCTATAACGTCAGTTTTGTTGCGGCCAGTGATATGGACCCAGACAGAGCTGCCTGCATGCCTCTGGAACAAGAGGGGCTGACCGTCTGGCACGCGCCACATTACACGTCTGTCGAGGATCTCTTACGCCGTCAGGCCGGAGCGTTTGACGTGGTGTATCTGCACCGTATTGGTGTCGCGACCCGTTATCTGGCTCTGGCCCGGCATTATCAGCCCGGCGCAACAGTGCTGTATAGTGTTGCGGACCTGCACCATCAGCGGCTGAACGGGCAGGGTGTGCTTGAAAAACGGCCGGAACTGCTTGCGCTCAGCCGGTCTGTCCGTTTGCAGGAATGTACGGCGGCCTGGCAGGCAGACGGAGTGCTGACCCACTCACCGGAAGAAGAAGCATGGCTGAGCAAGGCTGTGCCGCAGGCGCGCATTGCCTGTGTTCCGTGGGCTATTCCTGTCCGATCTCCGGTAAAAGATTTTAGCAAACGGCGGGATATTGCTTTTATCGGAAATTACGCCCACGCGCCCAATCTTGATGGAGCGCGCTGGTTTGTTGAGACGATTTTGCCAGAGTTACGCGCCAAATCTCCAGACCTGACTGTCTGGCTGGTGGGCGCGCATCTGCCTCCGCATCTGTGTTGGCCCGAAGGTGTGCGGGTTGTGGGGCATGTGGAGGATCTGGATAAAGAGGTTCTGGACCGCGTGCGTCTGACCGTCGCTCCGCTGAGATTTGGAGCCGGAATTAAAGGCAAAGTGCTGGAAAGTTTTGCCGCCGGTGTTCCCTGCGTCATGACGCAGACAGCGGCGGAAGGGCTGAAGCTGCCCCGTGCGCTGGCCTCGCTGGCGACGAAAGATGAAAAAGGACTGAAGACCTGCATCCTCAGATTATACGCAGGCCCGGAGCGCTGCCAGTCTCTGAGCGAGAAAGTGCAGGCATACGTCGCGGCGAGATTTAGCGAAAAGACAACCACGGACGCCCTGCACGCAGCGATTAAAATGGCTGCAAAGAAAAGAAAAATTTCGGAACAACCGGCTTAAAGACGCAGCGGCTTCCCGCAGAAACTCTCTCAGTGGTCTGGTTGTCATGCACTGTCATGACACAGGTTTTGATGGACCTCAGACTGGTAGTGCCCCCATGCCGGATCAGAGTGCTCACGATTATGCGCCTTATATGATATTGATTCTCAATTGCGTTTATGGAAAGGTTTCTGCCATGTAACGCGCACAGTCTCGCTGCGCTTCTAAAAATGCCGGTTTTTCAGGCATTTTACAGGGTGGGGTCTTCATGTTTGTCGCTATGAACCGCTTTAAAGTCCATCCGGAAAAAGAATCCGAGTTCAAAAGCCGCTGGCTTGACCGGGACGTGCTGTTAAAGACTGCTCCGGGATTTTTAATGATCCAGTTTATGCGCGGCGAAACACGCCCGGACTACATCGCCTACGCTTCGCAGACGGTCTGGGCCTCACGGGAGGCGTATGAAGCATGGCGTCAATCCGATATTTTTCAGACAGCGCATAAAGGGATGGGGCAAGGCGAAGTTCTGACGCTCGAAAAACGCGAGTTCAGTGGATATGAGGTGCTGCGCACTGTCTCCGGGCAGGAGGAAGCAGCCTGATGACCACGCAGCAGATCCCGGAGAAACACCGTCTCCAGCTTTCGGCCGCGTCCCGGTATTCCCGCCGTGCTTTTGGAACCTTGCTGATTTTTGGTATGGCATCGGCCTGCCTGTCCCGTGTCGGGCTGGCTCAGCAGGCCACAGGGACAGAGGCTGGCCGCATTGTCACGGACTGTCGTGGGCGGCGCGTTACGCTTCACGGCGCGACAAGAATAGCCAGCATTGGCGGCACCATAACGGAAACGCTTTACGCGCTTGGCCGGTCACACGACATTCTGGCGGTGGATCAAACGTCCACATGGCCAGAGCAGGCACGGAAAGAGAAAAAAGACCTCGGCTATATGCGTGCCATTTCCTCCGAGGGGGTCTTGTCCCTGCGCCCGGATCTTGTGCTGGCTATGAACGATTCAGGCCCGCCTGCGGCGATGGATCAGCTTGTGGCGTCTGGGGTTCCGCTTGTGTTTGTGGATGCCACGCCATCCCCGGAGGCTATTGAGGGGCGCACCCGTTTTCTGGCGGATATTGTTGGCGCGCAGGCGGAAGGAGACCGGCTTGGCCAGTCGATTGCCGCACAGTTTAAGCAACTGGACGCATGGCGGGCGGAGCATCCCGCAAAGCCGCGTGTGTTGTTTGTTATGCGCATGACCAATAATCGCCCGATGGCCGCCGGCACAGGTACTGCGGCAGATGCCATGATCCGGCTTGTGGGCGCGGTTAATGCGGGTGCTGGCATGCAGGGCTATAAAATTGTGGATCAGGAAAATCTGGTCGCTCTCAAGCCTGATATCATACTCCTTATGGATCAGACTGCGGCGGCTATTCGCGCCGATCTTCTGGCAGACCCCGGCTTCCGCCTGACGCCTGCTGGTCGGAATAATGCGTTTGTCAGTATGGAGGGGGAGCGTTTGCTGGGCTTTGGCCCGCGCACACCGCAGGCCGCACTTGATCTGGCAAAAATGATGGCTGCGGCAGGCCATCCCGCATGAGTCTGGCGCGGCGGCGTGCTGTTTTGTTTCTGTGCGCGTTATGTCCCGTCCTGATTGTGGCTGTCGGCATATCGCTTAATGTCGGCGCAACCGGCGTGCATTTGACGGCTTTGTGGCACGGCGGGCTACAAGGCGGGATAGAGGCCGGGAACAGTGCTGACCGCGTGGTGCTGACCCAGATCCGTGGCCCGCGTGTTGTGATGGCGGGCCTCACGGGTGCGGCTCTGGCAGTTGCAGGGGCCGTGATGCAGGGGCTTTTCAGAAATCCGCTGGCGGACCCCGGGCTGATCGGGGTGTCTTCCGGCGCGGCTCTGGCGACGGCCTGTGTGCTCGTTCTTGGCGGAGCATGGCTTGATCTGGGTGCTGGTGGCGGGCATGTCGCGCTCCTCAGCACAGCGTGGGCTGTGCCTCTGGCAGGGATGCTCGGGAGTTTTGTTGCCGCGTGTGCGCTCTATCTGTTTGCAACACGCGGTGGCGCGACGTCTGTCAGCATGATCCTGCTGGCCGGGGTGGCTTTTAGTGCATTTTCTGGCGCGCTGACGGGAATCCTTATTTTCCGTGCGAATGACACAGCCTTACGGGATCTGACCTTCTGGACCATGGGCAGTTTTGCGGGCGCCACATGGCCGCGTATTGGTCTGTTATGTCCGTTTTTGCTGGTGGCCGGGTGGGTTGCCGCCTGTCTTGCATCGCCTCTGAATGCCTTGTTGCTGGGGGAGAGTGATGCGCGCCTGATGGGCTACCCTGTTGAGCGTATCAAGCGGCTTGCCATGTTTGCGGTTGCGTGTGCTGTGGGGCCTGCGGTTTCTTTTGTCGGGGCGATTGGCTTTGTGGGGGTTGTTGTGCCGCATCTGGTGCGTCTGGTTACCGGGCCGGATCATCGGCTGGTGTTGCCGGGCAGCGCCTTGCTAGGGGCGATTTTACTCATAGCGGCTGATACGCTGGCGCGTGTTATCGCCATGCCCGCGGATGTACCTGTCGGGATTGTGACAGCGGTTTTAGGAACGCCTGTTTTTGTCTGGCTGCTGACGCGCGTGCATGACCGGGAGAGGCTGGCATGACGCTTTCTCTGCGCAATGTCGGCTGGGGCATCCGGGGTAATGCCATTGTGCATGACGCGTCTCTGGATTTTGAGGCAGGGCAGCTTACAGCGCTTATCGGCCCGAACGGCGCGGGAAAAAGCACGCTGCTTCGCCTAGCCAGCGGCCTTCTGCCAGCAACCAGTGGCACTGTGTCTCTGAGTGGTGCGCCTGTGGCGACACTGTCAGCCCCCGGACTGGCGGCCAGCCGGGCGATGCTGATGCAGGATTCCCCCCTGCGGGCCCAGTTTACATTGCGGGAACTGGTGGCGATGGGTAGCCATATTTCAGCACCCTCCCTGAGCCACGTGACGCGTATGGCCCTTGCGGAAGCCTTGCTGGAGCGGGTGGGGCTGGCGGCTTTTGCCGGGCGCGATGTCATGGGCTTATCCGGAGGCGAGCGTCAGCGCGTTCATCTGGCACGGGTGCTGATGCAGCTTGAAGCCGCCGTGCACGATACTGGCAAAGCACCCGGCTTTTTACTGCTGGACGAACCAATTTCGGCGCAGGACCTCTCCCGGCAGCATCTGGTGCTTAACCTTGCGCGGGCCCATGCCCAAAAGGGGGGAGGCGTTGTGCTGGTGCTGCATGACCTGAACTGGGCCGCGGCCTGTGCTGACCGTATTGTTGTGGTGCATGAAGGAACGATCCATGCGCAGGGGCCACCGGAGCAGGTGTTAACCAATAAACTCGCCTGCCATGTCTTCGGGCTGGAGGAGGGGCGCGTGCGTCAACATGCGGTGTCAGGAAAGCCGTATATTTTACCGCACGATATGATGTGCGGGTCTTTATCATAAGGAAAGAAAAAGAGTATGTCTCAGTATATCGCCATGAACCGCTTTCTGGTTGCTCCTGAAAATGAAGAGGCTTTTCAGAAACGCTGGCTGGACCGAGAGGTTTTGCTCAAGACGGTTCCCGGATTTATCAGCTTCCAGTTTCTTCAGGGTCCGGAAAAAGAGGGTGTAAGGCTCTATGCGTCTCACACAGTCTGGGAGTCTTATGATGCTTTTGTCGGCTGGACGCAGTCTGAGCAGTTCCGGCAGGCCCATGCCGGGGCAGGGCAGGGGCGTGCTCTGACGGCTGGCCCCCCAGTGTTTGAAGGCTTTACCGTTATGCAGGACGTAACAATCTGATTTTTATAATCTGGTTTGTCTGATGTAAAATGGCCTGAAACTCTATGGACTTTCAGGCCATTTTTTATGCGTCTGCTCAGGCCGAAACCGCGCTGAGGGGGCCGGGTGCTGTCATATAGTTTTTGACACGCAGAAAGCCTGCCCGCGCGCCGGTTGCCGCAAGAACAGGGTCAAACCCGGCGTGGTCAATAGCGCTTTTAAAGGCGTTCCAGGAGGCTCCCCTGCCGCCGGGATCCGCCGCCAGGTGTCGCGCCCCAAAATTCTCGGTAAAGCCTAGATTTTCTACCAGCTTCATAAGGAAGTTCGCTCCCAGCTTAGAGCCTTCCGCCACATACAGCCATCCCGCAGCAGTCGACGCATCCGGGATATCCAGAGTGGTTTCCTCATCAGGGAAGGGCAGGCCAAGATCCTGCATGTCCTGACAGACATGGGCAAAGCGGTTTCTGGCTGCCAGATCAGGAATGATTTCTACCAGCTGAACATGATTATACGCGGCGTTCACGTCTCTGTGGAACAGATACTGGAGTTTTACAAAATTCCTGTATTTTTCAGAGCTTGAGAAGAGACCATGCGCCATGATGCCTTTATCGAGGTCTTCATGCAGCGTGTGCGTGGCATCTTTAAGCCGGAGAGACAGGGAGAGCTGGTCAGACGTTCTGATCATGAGGCGTGTCCTTTACGACAGAAATGCATTCAGAAAAGCGCGACGGTGTGGCTAATTTAACGCAAATGAGAATCATGTGCAATAAGCGCTTGATGGTGCACACTCTGCCGTGCATCATAAATTAATAATGATTCTCATTAACCGCATTTATGGATGTAGAATGACACCGCTGCCTCTTTTTCGCCGGGCCGTGCGTTACCGGATGCTGGCAACAACCGCTCTGGCCTATGCCTGCATAACCCCCGCTTTTGCTGCGGCACCTGATGCCACACAGCCCAGATCAGAAACCGCTGTGAAGGCTGGCACTGGAGAAAAGACATCACAAAAAAAGACCGCCAGCCCTCAGACAGTCATTCTGGGGCCAGTCAGAGTACGCGGCAAAGCGGATATTCTGGACTCCATGAAGTTTGATCCTGACAAGGATCACAGCGCGGTGGGGAAGGCCGGGGTGCTGACCACCACCACAACGCTCAAAACACTTCGTGACAGGCAGATTGACAGTCTGGAAGACTTTTCCCGCCGTGTGGATGCCTCGGTGAATTACAGTAGTGGCAATTCCAGCATCAACATCCGGGGCCTTGATCAGAACCGGATTCTGACCACCATCGACGGTGTCCGTATGCCCTGGGCAAATGATGGGGCTTATGCAGGGTCTTTCAATTCTGCGCAGGGGGGCGTGAGTAATTTTGACTTCAACTCCCTTGGTGCGATTGACGTTGTTAAAAGTGCTGATTCCAGCTTTTTTGGCACCGGGGCGCTGGGGGGCGTCATTGCCTTGCGCACGCTGGACCCGGAGGATCTGCTTAAGCCGGGTAAAACCTTTGGTGGCCTGACCAAGCTGACCTACAACGGCGCAAGCGAGGCGGCTTTGCTGAATCAGGCCTTTGCTGCCCGCTATAAAAATACGGTTTTCCTGATTCAGGGTGGCTATCAGAATGGCAGCCAGATCGGCAACCACGGTGATATTTATGGGTATGGCCGGACGCGCACGGCAAAAGATCCTTCTTCCTATGATCAGGGCAGTTTTCTGGGCAAGATAAGGCATTATTTTGCCGGTGGGCACAGAATTGGCCTGACCGGGGAGTGGTTTGACCGGAATACGGATGAACGCACCAGAACATCCGAGACAACGGCCACAAACGTGTATCGTACCCGCAGTGAGAACCAGCGGTCTCGCGTATCAGCCAATTATGATTATCAGGCCAAAAGCCCGACAGCATTATTCAGTGAAGCGCATTTTCTTGCTTACTGGCAGAGTATCCAGACAGATACGGATATTACAAACCGTGACCCTGCCAGACCGCGCGCCTATGTTCATCAGCATCTGACACTGCCTGTAGAGTCCTACGGTGTCACGGGTTCGGCCACAAACAATATTTTCACCGGCCCGTTGCATCATGTGCTGACCTATGGCGGAGAGGTATTCCTGACGGATACCTACCAGACGCAGACAGGCCAGCGGGCCGTTTCAAGCGCTTATACGCACGATAATTTTTCCGATATGCCTAAAGTGCATGGCACAGATATGGGCGCTATTGTGCAGGACCGCATCGGCATTGGTCGTGGTGAATGGCTGCATATTACTCCGGGTTTCCGGTTTGATTATTTTCAGCGCGACCCGCAGAATACAGCGTCTTACAGGGCCAATGCCGGATATGCGGGCTTACCTCACGGGGCGCATGGTTCGCATTTCTCACCCAAAGTTCTGGTGGAAGCCCGCGTGGCAAAAGATGTTGTTCTGTATGGACAATATTCCGAGGCTTATCGTGCTCCGTCTGCCACTGAGGAATATCTGAACTACAGCACGCCACCGGTTTATCAGGTTGTCGGGAACCCAGATCTCAAGCCCGAAACCAGCAGAGGCTGGGAAGTCGGGATGAAATACGGGAACTCAGAGCGGGGAGCTAAAATTTCTTTCTATGACAATCACTATCATAATTTCATTGATATGATGGGGATAAGCGGCTGTAATGGATATATGCTGTGCTATGGCTATACCAATCTCGCACATGTCCGGATTTATGGTGTGGAAGCCAGCGGAAACTGGGCGTTTGATGATCACTGGCATGTCTGGGGCTCTCTGGCCTATGCCGATGGGCGGGATCAGGATAAAAACTTCCACCTGAGTTCGGTTGCGCCGTTCCGTGGCATTATTGGGTTTGGTTATAAAACCCAGCGTTGGGGGGCGGATCTGTCCGGCACTTTTGCGGCAGGCCGGGATAATGCCAAATATCTGACGTCGACTGGTGGTTTGAGTAACCAGTGGAAAACACCGGGTTATGTTATTTTCGATCTGACTGGCTGGTATAGCCCGGCATTTTATAAACCCCTGCGCATTCAGGCCGGGATGTATAATATGTTTGATAAAGCCTATTACAATGCGGCCTCTCTCCCGTATGGCCAGTCTTCCACCTCACTTTCTGAGCGGTATTACACACAGCCCGGTCGTTCTTTTAAAGTCACGGCCCGGATTGAGTTCTGACGCTGCTACCCTCTGATGAAGTTGAAGCCTCATTTTTTGAGGACTGTCTGGATCAGGATAACCCACTGGCTGCCGGTCTGGCGGCCAGTGGGCAACCGCTATCCGGTGGTCGCGAGAGTTAACTCCGGCGCTTACAAAACGGTTTGTGCTGAAAAGACGCGATATGTATCTGCCAGGCTGAGAAGAGCCTGCGTGTTGAGTAAGCCTGGCGGGACGACCAAGTGGCAGTCCGCCAGCCAGCAAGACTAATGGATATCAAATTCAACCGGCACCGTTAAAGTAATGGGCTCTCCCGGGACGCTTTCGGGCGGGGCGGGTAAGGGCTGGGCGCGTTTGGGAAGCGCAAGAGCTTCGGCGTCCAGAAGGGGGTGGCCAGAGCTTTTGCTTAATCTGACAGACAAGACATGGCCCGCGCGGTCCATGGAAAAGGTGACTGTCGGGACACCTTCTTCATGCTCGGCCATTGCCGTTTGCGGGTAGCGTTTGAATTTTTCAAGCTGAGCCAGCAAAGCGCCCTGCCATGTTACAGGATCATGCGCCGCGTTGGGTGAGGAGACGCCTGAGACCGGTGCTGCCTGAGTAGAGGAGGCGGGTGTTGCAGCAGAAGGAAGAGAGGCTGCCGCTGCGTCTATCTGCTGGCTGTTCTCAGGCGGCGTTTTTTTTAAGTTTGGAACTGCTTTGTGCTTTTTAATAATTTTATAAAGTTTATCCGGCTTCGGGACGGGAACTGGCGGAGAGGGGGCTGGTGATGGGGGCGCCGTTATTTTTGGTGGTTCGACAGGTGTGGGCACCGGTACGGGCCGGACGTGCTGGGGTGGCATGGGTACGTCTTGCCGGGATGTGGCAGCCGGGACTGGTGCAGGGACCATATCAATAGCAATTGCGGCCGTGGGGGCTGCTGCAACAGGGATAACAGGGTGCGGGGCGCTGGTGATCCACGCGGTCACTCCTGCGGTGGCGACAAGCACGCTCATGAATGAGAGACCCCATCTTAAAGTCTCTTCCCGCCTTTCCCTGTCTGTTTTTGACGAATGCCATTCTGTGAAAGACGCCGGCATCGGTACGATCTGGCCGGATGCTCTGCTCATCGTGCGGTGTCCGTACTGCCTGATTGAGCAGGATGGGCTTCCTGACCTTCCTCCTGCCCCTGAAGATTGACCAGCGCGACTTTCAGAAAGCCTGCTGTCCGCAATTTATCCATTACGCTCATCAATGTGCCGTAATCCACAGTCTTGTCTGCTCTCAGGAAAATGCGCTGTTCTCTGTTGCCCTTTGTGGCGCTGTTCAGAGCGGTGGCCAGAGTCTCCGTCGCGATTGTTTCCTCTCCCAGCGCCAGACTGTGGTCAGCTTTTACAGTCAGAAAAACAGGATCATCGGGGCGGGGAGCGGGTTTTTCACTGGAGGACGGGAGATCGACCGGCACGTTGACAGTCGTGAGCGGGGCCGTGACCATAAAGATCACCAGCAGGACCAGCATGACATCAATAAATGGAGTGACGTTTATCTCACTCGCTTCATGCGGGTTTTCATCAGTGTGACGAATACGGAGCATGAGCGGTTATTCTCCCGCCAGACGCGGAAGATCAAAACGCACAACCTGTCCGGTTTTTGTTAAGGCCTGCATGCGGCCCAGATCGCGAGAGACAAGGCGCATCACAAGAGCGGTCAGGTCAGCAACCTGTGCCCGGCAGGCGGCACTCTGGCGGGCAAGGTGATTATAAATCACCACGGCAGGAATAGCGGCAACCAGCCCCAGCGCCGTGGCAAGCAGGGCTTCCGCAATGCCGGGTGCGACAACGGCCAGACTGGTGGCTTTGCTGGCGGCAATGCCGGTAAAAGAGGTCATGATACCCCAGACGGTACCGAACAGCCCGATGAAAGGGGAGGTGGCGCCAATGGTGGCAAGCAGGCCTGTCCCACGCATCAGTCTGCGGCCTTCAGCGGCTTCAAGCCGTTCAAGGTGCAGGACGATGCGCTCTTTCAGCCCCTCATTATCATCAACAATATCCTGAGAGCGTGTCCGTTCCTGCTCGGCCGCCATAACGAGCGTGTGGGCTATGCCGCTCTGCCGCGTGCTTTCTTCCCCCCAGTCAAGGGTATTCGCATTTTCCAGCGCCAGTTCCGCTTTGCGCAACTGGCGGCGAATTTTAAAAAACTCAACGGATTTCGCAATAAAAATGGTCCATGTCAGGATACTGGCCACAGCGAGGAGCATCATGACACAGCGCACAAGCGGGCCTGCATTGATAAACATATCCCATGGGGAGAACGATAATGCAGAGGGCGAGAGCGTTGGCATGAGCGGTAAACCTCCAGAAAACAGCGCGTGGCGCGTCACAAGGCCAGAAGAAGCACCAGACGAACATTTATGAGTACTATTTGCTATATAAGCAACTAAGAATCATTCTCATATATAAGATGGCGTCGCTTTGGAAGTGAATAACATCACGGTGATCCGGAGCAGGGAGAAGACTTTTCGGTTCTCCGCAAGGCGTCAAAGTGCTCTGTAGCTGCGTGGACTGGCGCCGGTTGTTTTGCGAAAAATCTGCGCAAAGTGGCTCGGGCTCTCATAGCCGACAGTCAGGGCGATCTTTATGACAGGCAAATCTGTGTGGAGCAGCAGATGGGCGGCCTGTTCCATCCGAACCTGTATGAACCAGCGCGACGGGCTTTGCCCCATAGTGTTGTGAAAAGAGCGGCTGAAATGAAAGCGGCTCATGTCACACAGCCCAGCCAGCACGTCCAGATCAAACGGTTCGGCAAGATGCGTCTGCATGTATGTGAGCACTTTGCGGAGTTTCCACGTCGGGAGCTGCGCGGCTCTTTGCTGAGGCCTGGTGTTTGTATCGGCATACTGCCGAAGCAGATGAACGGTCAGACTTTCGAGAAGGCCGTTGACCAGTAAAAGGTTTGCCGAAGGCTGAGAAAGCATTTCTGCTGTCAGGCCATTTAAAAGCCCCGTAAGAAACGCATCCTGTGCGCCGGAGATATCCCGCATCCGGCACCGGGATGGATTTAATCCCAGAGAGCGGGCTGCTCGGGCAACAAGGTCAGACCCCAGATAGAGATGAAGGACCTGAAACGGACATTCGGATAGGGTCTTCCATCGCATCAGGTAGGGAGCGCCTGCCTGTGTCAGGAAAAAAGAGCCAGTTTGAGCGTCAGTCCGCGTCCAATCTCCCGCCAGTTCCCGCTCTTCAATCTGTGCTTCTCCTGATATGACCCAGACCAGCAGGGGTTCTGCCACGGCTGGAACCAGCAGATCTTCCTCCTGTGGTGGCCGGTCAAAGATCTGAGCTTCAGCGTCTTTCCACGCGTCTCCATCGCTTTGTACGATTTTGCGGCCGGGAATATGCTGTTCCAGCATCTGGCTGGCAAAGCGGAGCGGAGATTGGGGGCGTAGAGGCATCAGGCTTTGCTGTTGTGGTGTCACACAAAAATACAGAAAAAAGCAAAATCACAATAGTTCAGGCAAAACGTCAAGCGAACGGGTCTGGTCCTTTTTCTATAGAGGTTTCCTCAAAACTATCCTGGCTTTTGGTACCTTATAAGGAAATGACTATGGAATATTCTGGCAAAGTAGCACTTGTGACCGGAGCATCTAGCGGGATTGGGGCCGCTACCGCACGCAAACTTGCGGCAGAAGGTCTGATTGTGGGGCTTGCGGCGCGGCGCGCAGAGCGTCTGGAGGCTCTGGTTGCGGACATTGCGCAGGCTGGCGGGAGAGCCGTTGCGCTGCAAACCGATGTTACGGATCTGGGCTCCTGCAAAGGGGCTGTTCGGACAATAGCGGAGCAATTTGGCCGGCTGGATGTGCTGGTGAATAATGCAGGCGTGATGCCTCTGTCTGATGTTGACAGCCTGAAGGTTGCGGAATGGCAGCGCATGGTAGATGTGAACATCTCTGGTGTTTTTAATGCTACGGCGGCGGCCTTGCCGCAGATGATCGCGCAGCATTCCGGCCATATCTTCAACATGTCCTCAATCGCTGGCCGCAAAGTTTTTAAGGGGCTTGCTGTGTATTGCGCGACCAAGGCCGCCATTACAGCGTTTTCTGACGGGTTGAGAATGGAGGTTGGGCCAAAGCATGCCATCCGCGTGACCTGCATTCAGCCCGGAGCCGTTAAATCCGAGCTTTATGAGCAGATTACAGATGCGGACTATCGTAAACAGATGGATGATCTGGCGGCATCCATGACGTTTCTTGAGGGGGAGGATATTGCGGAAAGCATTCTCTTTGCCCTGAAATCACCAGAGCGCATGGATGTTGCCGAGCTGTTTGTGCTCCCGACTGAGCAGGGATGGTAACGCGCACCTGCCGGTCTGACAGGGGTCTGCATGAGGGCAGATCCCGCGTGTTTGCGCTGGAGCAGGCAGGGTAATTTACGGTGGTGGGGCGTATTCATCCTCACCGGCCTTTAACTGCTGGCCTGCTTTGGGGTATCATACCTTACGGATACGCAACAGTCAGCGCAGTAAGGCCGGATTTGTATGAGGTTTGATCTCAAAGTTAACGGCACCCCGCGTGAAGTGGACGTGCCAGCGGATATGCCCGTCCTCTGGATTTTGCGGGATATTCTGGGGCTGACCGGCACTAAGTATGGCTGTGGGGTTGCTCAGTGCGGGGCGTGCACCGTGCATCTTGACGGGCAGCCTGTCAGGGCGTGTCTGCTAACGGTTTCAGCGGCCGCCGGGCGCGATATTCTTACCATTGAAGCGATTGAACACACACAGGCAGGCGCAAAGGTGCAGCAGGCCTGGCTGGATGAAGAGGTGATCCAGTGTGGCTACTGCCAGTCCGGGCAGATTATGGCGGCCACCGCATTGTTGCAGCAAAATCCGCACCCGACGGATGCCGAGATAGATGAAGCAATGGCTGGAAATATCTGCCGGTGCGGGACGTATGTGCGTATCCGTAAAGCCATTCATAAAGCTGCGTCCGATGACGTATAAGCATCCTGAAACGCAGAGCGGCCTTCTGCCAGTTTCCCGCCGGGCTTTGCTGGGTGCTGCAGTTAAGGGGGGCGGCGGGTTTCTCCTGTCTGCCTTTCTGCCCGGCCTGCCGCTTTTGCAGTCTGCGAGAGCGCAGGATATCGCGACAGGGGTTGTTTTCCGGCCAAACGCATTTATCCGGATTACGCCACAGGGCGCTGTGACGTTTATCATGCGCTACGCGGAGATGGGGCAGGGGATTTACACCGGCATTTCCATGCTGCTGGCGGAGGAGCTGGGCGTTACGCTTGATCAGGTGACTGTTGAAGCCGCACCGGCTGATCCGGCTTATGTGGATAGTGTGGCGGGTGAGGAAGAGACGGGTGGGTCATCTTCCACGCGGGATAGCTGGGTGCCCTTGCGGGAGGCTGGGGCCGCGGCACGCATGATGCTGGTGGCTGCCGCGGCGCAGATCTGGGGTGTGCCGGAGCATGCCTGCCAGACACGGAACGGGCAGGTTTTTCACCCTGATAGCGGGCGGAGCCTGTCCTATGGCGCTCTGGCGGAGGCTGCGGCGCGTCAGCCTATTCCGGCAAAGATTGTTCTCAAGTCTCCTTCCGATTTTTCGGTGATTGGCACAAATCCCCGCAGGCTGGACACAAAAGCCAAAACCAACGGCAGTGCGCAGTTCGGGATAGATGTGCAGGTTCCGGGGATGAAGATCGGGCGTATAATGGCCTGCCCGGTTAAAGGCGGACATCTGACAGGGTATGACCGCGCGGCCGCTCTTGCTGTTCCGGGCGTGGTGGATGTGGTGACGCTCCCGGATGCGCTTGCCGTCATCGGTGAGTACATGTGGGCCGCGATCAAGGGGCTGGATGCGGCTGCCCCGCAGTGGGACTATGGCCCGAATGCCGCGACGTCCAGCAGTGACATTATTGCGCGCATGAAAGCGGCCTCAGACCAGTCCGGCGTTGTGGCGCTGAAGGCCGGAAACGCGGAGGATGCCCTGAAGCAGGCGCACACGCGCATTGACGCTGTGTATGAACTGCCTTTTCTGGCGCATGCGGCGCTGGAGCCGATTAATACAACCCTGCATATTCGGCCGGACGGAGCGGATGTGTGGGTAGGTACGCAGGTGCCCGGTCGGGCCCGGCAGGAAGTGGCAGACGCCACCGGTTTAAAACCGGAAACAATTGCGGTGCATAATCATCTGATTGGCGGCGGGTTCGGGCGCAGGCTTGATTCAAATTCTATTGGTCAGGCAGCCCGTTTTGCAAAACAGGTGCCTTATCCGGTCAAGCTGATATGGACGCGGAAGGAGGACATCACGCATGATCAGTTCCGCCCATATTATTATGACCGCGTTTCTGCAGGCCTGACGCAGGACGGTGCTATCAGCGGCTGGCATCATCGCACAACAGGGTCTGCTGTTACGGCGCGCTGGTATCCGGAAGGGATGCAGGGCGGGCTGGACCCTGATGCCGTGGAAGGCGCGACCCAGACACCTTATAACCTGCCTGATCATCTGGTTGAATTTGTGCGCGATGAACCCGCGGCGGTTACAACGCTCTGGTGGCGCGGTGTCGGCCCGACTCACAATGTGTTTGTTGTGGAAAGCATGATTGACGAACTTGCGCATCAGGCCGCGCAGGACCCGCTGGCGTTCCGTAAGACGCTTTCAGCCCACCAGCCGCGTGCGCTGAAAGTTCTGAATGAGGTTGAAAAACAGTCTGGCTGGGGCAAGAGCCTTCCACCGGGGCACGGGATGGGGGTTGCACTCCATTATTCTTTTCAGACATGGGCAGCGACAGTGCTGGAGGTTGCCGTGGAGGGTGATGGGCAAATCAGGCTTATTCAGGCGCATAGCGCTGTGGATTGCGGCCCGGTGGTGTTCCCGGACGGCATTGTTGCGCAGATTCAGGGCGGCCTGATTTTTGGCCTGACAATGGCGCTTTATAATGAAATTACGCTAAAAAATGGACGTGTTGAGCAAACCAATTTTCATAACTACCGGATGATGCGTCTGAATGAGGCCCCGGATATTCAGGTGCATCTTGTGTCAGACCCGGCCGCTGAAATTGGCGGAATTGGTGAGGTTGGCACTGTAGCGGCGGCTCCCGCGCTGGCGAATGCCCTGTTTGCAGCAACCGGGAAACGTCTGCGTCGTATTCCGTTTGCCAGACAGATGGGGGGAGGCAAGGTATGACGCTCTTCCGTTCTTTTAAAACCATTCTGTATGCCACGGGACTTGCGTCTTCCATCTGGAGCAGTGCTGCAGCTCTGGCGGAGAGTGTTCCTGCGCCAGCCGATAGTCAGCAGCCGGAGCAGGTCAGGCGTGGGGCGTATCTTTTCCGGGCCGCGGACTGTGCCGCCTGCCATACTGCGCCGGATGGCGCAGGTCTGACCGGAGGCCGTCCGTTTACCCTGCCATTTGGCACGGTTTTTGCGGTTAACATCACGCCGGATAAGCAGACCGGTATTGGAAATTATACCGATACTGAATGGCTCAGAATGTTGCGGGACGGCGTGGGGCGTGGCGGGAAGCATCTCTATCCCGTCATGCCCTATACGGCCTACACGTTGCTGAGCGATGCTGATGCACTGGCAATCCGGGAATATCTGTTCAGTTTGAAGCCTCAGCAGGCCCCGGCACGGCAGAACCAGCTCAGCTTTCCCTTTAATCAGCGCTGGGGGCTGATATTCTGGAACTGGCTGAACAATCCGGACAAGCGGTTTCAGCCAGACCCGGCCCGGTCCGGTGCATGGAACCGCGGGGCTTATCTGACGGAAGCTCTGGGGCATTGCAGCCAGTGCCACACGCCCAGAACCCTGACATATGGGCTCAGTCGCAAAGCCTATGCGGGTGCAATGCAGATGGGCTGGCGGGCCTATAATCTGACGTCAGACAGACAGCATGGTCTGGGGAACTGGTCGGAAGACCAGCTTGCGTCCTATCTCTCGACGGGCGTTGCCAGCGGGAAAGGGCCGGCGTCAGGGCCAATGGCGGAAGCCGTTGAGCATGGCCTGCGTTATATGACGCAGGAAGACATTGCCGCCATGGTGACATATCTGCGCAGTCTGCCCCCCATTGCGGAAGGACCGGTTGCGCACCCGATGCCGTCCGGGGATGCCGGTGCGCTAAATGCTGTTGCGCGGCGGGGGCAGGGGCTGTTTGTTCAGGCCTGCGCCGGGTGCCATCTGCCAGACGGTCAGGGGCGGCAGTCGGCGTGGGCTGCGCTGGGGGGAGCGCATAGCGTGTCAGATCCGGCGGGGGATAATCTGGTGCAGGTTTTACGCACGGGCACAGCGCTGGAAACAGCGCAGGGGCGCGTTTTTATGCCCGGCTTTTCAAAGGCCTATACGGCGGAAGAACTGGCGGCCATTACGGCCTATGTGACGGCCCATTTTGGCAACACACAGACAGATATCAAGCCGTCTGCCTTTAAAAACTAGGAGGCGTTGCCGCACTGACGATGTGGCAGGGTTCCTTGCCGATATTGCGGAAGCGATGCGGCAGGTGACTGTCAAAGTAATAGGCATCTCCGGGGCCGAGAAGGGTTCGCTGCTCAGCAACGGTAATTTCAATCTCCCCGCTGATGACCACGCCGCCTTCTTCCCCGGTATGTTGCAGCATGGCTTTGCCGGTATCGGTGCGCGGCGCGTAGACTTCATTCAGGATTTGCAGGGCGCGGCCGTTCAGATTTGTCCCGATCTGGCGGTAGGAAATCCCTTTGCCGCCGATTTCCCGCAGTTCATGTGCGCGGTAGAACAGTCTGCGTTCATCCTGCTGCTCAAACGCAAAAAACTCTGACAAATTCATGGGCAGGGCGTGAACAATCTGCCGGAGTAACCCGACTGACGGGTTGATGGCGTTGGATTCAATCAGCGATATCGTGCCATTGGCCACCCCGCACCGCCGTGCCAGTTCACGCTGGGACAGGCCGCGTTGTGTGCGTAGAGCATAAAGTGTGCCGCCAACATCCATAATGTCAGCCTTGTTCTCTGATGACATTTTTTAATCGTAATGAAGAAACAGGGCGGCTGGCAAGAGGCGGGGTTGAAAAAGCGAACGCTGATCGCCCCGGAATGTCGCTGTTTAAAGTGTTTTTGATGCTGAACACATAGCCCGCTGCGCGGGTGAAGGCTGCGGGCATAGAAAAAACGTATAAAACTGTTGCGATGTAGTATTGTTCTTCATATCATAACATCAGTGAAACGTTTTTGCGGGGTCTGTAAGGAGCCCCCTGCGCCCTGTCTGTTTTGTATCTGTGTAAGGCCAGTCTCACGGCGGGAGAGGGCAGGCAGATGCTCCGTGGCGCAAGGAAAAGCGTTTTTCATTCTCGCCTTTGCTGGCATTCAAATGTGGAAGAACCAGACGTGAGCAGAAAATCCAGCCCTGCAGACAGGGTGACGTCCCGCCGTAAACTGCCCCTTCGATGCGCCGTGTCGGTTTCCGCTTTGACAATGCCCGCGCTGCTTGCAGCGGATATTGCAAAAGCTGCCGCGGGCAATACTACTCCGCCGGTTTCATCATCCCTCTCATCGTCCGGTGCTTCACAGGCGCATCATATACCCCGCGCCAGGGCCTCCGTGCATAAAGGGGCTGTTGCCTCTCGTGCCCCCGCGGGGGGAAGGGTGTTGCCCGGCATCGGGATCATGGGCCTGTGCAGGGCGGGAGCGAGGCTCTGGACGTGAGTTCTCACCGGAGTGTCTCCCGTGGGGCGGATAATGTGGTTTCCAAAGCGGTTATGGAACAGTTTACGCCCGGCACCTCTGTGCTGAAAGCGGCTGACCGGCTGCCGGGGGTCAGTTTCAGTTCAACAGACCCGCTGGGGATCGACCTCTGGGGGGCCAGTATTTACGTGCGCGGGTTCTTTATGGATCAGCTTGGCGTCACGCTGGATGGGATTCCGCTGAATGACCAGACCTATGAGAGCAATAACGGCCTGAATATCATTCAGGCGGCTATTTCTGACGATATTGACCGCAGCATTATCTCGGAAGGGCCGGGTGGGGTGAATGTGCCTTCCACCTCCACACTGGGCGGCACAATGCAGTTTGAAACGGGAGACCCGAAGGACCAGCTTGGCGGCAAAGTCTCTCAGGGCTTTGGCAGCTATAGTTCTTTCCGCACCTATGCCCGGCTGGACAGTGGCAAGCTTAACAGCACCGGCACCAAGTTCATGACGGCCTATTCCCGTTCAGACGAGGGGATGTGGGCGGGCGGCGGCTCCCAGTTCCAGCAGCAGGTGGACGCCAAGCTGGTGCAGCCTATCGGACATGAGAGCGTCATGAAGGCGTTTTTCAACTGGAGTGATCTGGCCGAATGGAATTACTGGGATACGTCTCTGGCAATGCTGGACGGGCTGGGCTGGCGCACGCCGCATCTGTACCCCAATTACGCAAAAGCTTATAATTATGTGGCAGGGAACATTTCCCTTCCAACCACGGACGCCATTGAGGCTAACGGAGATTCTCCTTACCTGTATGATGGCGGCCAGCATGAGATTAATTACACCGGCGGCCTGAATTTTGATCTGGCTCTCACGGAGCGTCTGCGCTGGCGCTCCACTCTGTATGGCACCAGCCAGACCGGGTATTATACATATTCTGACACCTCCACCCCCTCGGCGGATACGGAGGCCCCGTTCTCTCAGGAGGTCTGGCAGAACCGGCAGGAGCGGTACGGGTTTACAACCAGCTTTTTATATAAAATTGCTAATCATAGCCTTGATGCTGGCGTCTGGTATGAAAACAACAATCAGGAAGCCGGATTGTTCTGGTATAACGAGCCGACATTAGGGCAGGGTGCTCCCCTGAAAACTGTTGGCCCGTATGATACCTATGGCAAAGCGTTCCAGCAGGGATACGGGTTTAACTGGAGAACCAACAACTTCGCGTTCCATTTGCAGGATACCTGGCGGCCGATTGAAAATTTGCGTGTTACGGCAGGTTTCAAATCGATGCTGGCGACCACTGCGGGGGGGGCGTCTTACAACAATCCCGATTACACCGGCGCGGATGCGTTGCCTAATGGCACCATGACGGCATCCAGCGCATTTTTGCCGCATGTTGGTGCAAGTTATCATTTTCTAAAAAATCATGAGTTCTATTTTGATCTTGCGGAAAATATGCGCACCTATCAGGTGCTTCCAAACGGGGTTGGAAATTCACCATGGTCCGTGCAGGATCAGACGGCGTTCAAAAAACTCCAGAACGGTGTTTCCCCCGAAAAAGACTGGGTTTATGCCGTTGGCTACCGGTATACGGATAAGCTGATACAGGCCAGTCTGGCCGGATATCATGTGGATGCCAGAAACCGTCTTCAGGCAGCAACGGAGGGGACTATTCTGGCTCCTGTCTCCACTGTTGTGCCAACCAGCGTGCATACAAATGGTGTTGATGCCGCGGTAACGCTGACGCCAATTAAAGGATTGGCCCTGTATAACAGTGTCAGTTATAACCACTCGACCTATGGCGGTAATATTTCTACCTCTGATGGCGTTTACTACACAAAAGGCAAAAAAATCGTCAATTTCCCGCAGTTTATGTATAAGGCCAACCTGTCTTATCGCTGGAAAGGGCTGGAAACGCATTTTGACGTGCATTATTATTCCAAACGCTACTATAGCTACGTGAATGATACGTCTGTGCCGGGCTACTGGCTGGCCAGCACGGGGGCGCGGTATAATTTCGGGAAGGTTGGGTTTGCGAAAAATCTGTCAGTCGATTTCAATGTCTACAACCTGTTCAACTCGAAATATATTTCCATGATGGGGCAGAACGGAAACCCGATGTCCGGAGATTATCAGTCTCTGGAACGCGGTGCTGTGCGTGAATTTTTTGGCACGGTCAGTGCGGAATTCTGATGCCGCTTTTGTCTTTCCTGCGCGGCACAGCTGTGCTTCCATCCGCTTTCTCAGCCAAAGGGTTTGATTTTATGCGCTATTCCACAGCTCTCCGGGCCAGCACGGCGGCCTTTGTACTGGGCCTTGTGGCGCTGGGCGCCTTTTCCGCAGCACCGGGAAAAGCCCGGGCGGACGAGCCGGTGGTGCAGGAGGAAGAAAGCGATATTATCAAGCTCTCTCCGGTCACACCTCACCGTATTCTGGTGCAGGATACGGCAGGCACCCATGCCAAGGATGGCCGCATTTATGTGGTGGATGCGGATAAAGGCAAATTGCTGGGCATGGTGCAGGCCGCCTATAACGGGAACGTCGTGCAGGACCCGAAAGGGCGGGCTTTTTACGTGGCGGAAACGGTGTGGTCACGCGGCAACCGGGGCGACCGTCTTGACCTTTTGCCTGCCTATGACCCACAGACCCTGACCATTACGAATGATGAAGTTCTTCCCGGCAGGGCGCTCGTGACACCCAAGAAAAATGATCTCGCCATCAGTCAGGATGGCAGCCGGGTTTACGTCTTTTCCATGGTGCCAACAAACGCGGTGCATGTTGTGGAGACTGCCACACATACGGTAAGCCAGACGGTGGATCTGCCCGGTTGTGCTCTGGCCTACCCCTGGGGGAATAACGGGTTTACGTCAATCTGTGCGGATGGTGGCCTTGCCAATGTCAGTCTGAAGGCTGGCAAAGCAGACGTGACACACACAAAGCCATTTTTTGATCCTGAAAAAGATGCTGTTTTTGAGCACAGCCCCACCCGGCGGCCGGATGGCAAAACATGGTTTATTTCCTACAGCGGCCTTGTGTACCCCACCAGCCTCTCTGCCGAAAGTAAAGTGGACGCCCCGTGGTCTATTCAGGAAGCGGCTGGCCTGAAAAAAGCACCCGCTGCTGAAGCGCCTTTTGCAAAAACATGGCGTCCGGGCGGGTGGCAGTTATCAGCTTTGCATTATGCCAGCGGGCATCTGTTCGTGCTGATGCATGAGGGGACGTTCTGGACCCATAAAAAGCCCGGCACAGAAATCTGGGAGCTGGATACAGCGACTCATAAACTGGTGCGCCGCATCAAGCTGCCTGTGCCGGCAAGCATGGTGGGGGTTACGCAGGACGAAAAGCCGCTGCTGTTTACCAATGACAGCACCGGAGACCTGTTGATCTGGGATATAAAGACCGGAAAGCAACTGCGTAAAATGCAGCATCTGGGTGATGATTTGTACTTTACCGTCGCGCTGGGTGAATAAGCGTGCCGACGCTTGTGCTGCATATGCTCGGCGCGTTGGGAAGCGGGGCGTTTGGCGCGCTGTTTCTCTTCACGGGCATTGGGAAAGCCACGGACAGCGCCCGCTTTGCATCTGACATCGCAGCTTATCGCCTTCTGCCTCTGGATGCGGCCTTTCCTGCGGCCTATGCGATTATCGTGACGGAAACGCTTCTTGGGCTCTGGCTGTTTTCGGGGGCAGTGACGGCTGTTGCGGGGGTGGTGTCTGCCGCACTCTTGCTTGTTTTTGCTGTGGCCATGGGGGTCAATGTTGCGCGGGGCCGCACGCATCTGTCCTGCGGCTGTATTCCAGGGGTAGATGTGCGCCTGTCCTGGGCGTCTGTCTGGCGGAATGTGGTGCTGGCAGTGCTGGTTTTTCTGACGGGTTTATGCGGCCAGCCGGACTTTGGCCTGCTGTGTGTTGAAGGTTTGCTGATGGGTGTGTCTCTTCTGTTGTTGTGCATGGCCACGGCATCTCTCACCAGAGCGGAAGCTGTGAACTGATGCTGATTATTCTCACAGTCTCCACAGTGCTCCTGACACTTTTTACGCTGGCTCTGGCTCTTGGTGTGTTTGTGCTGGCCCGCCAGATTGGCGTGTTGCATGAGCGTCTGGCCCCCATCGGTGTGCAGCCGGTTCTCTCCGGTTTGCAGGCGGGGCAGGCTTTGCCGCAGGTCACAGCGCGCACGCTGGCGGATGCTCCGGTTGCCATTGGGGGAGCTAGTGCGGCTGGCCGCGCCATGATGCTGATGTTTGTCTCTGCGGATTGCCCGGTGTGCAAACGTGCCCTTCCCATCGCCCGGACCGTGGCGCAGGCGAATGGTCTGGATCTTGTGCTGATAGGCGAGGGGGATGTGGCGGCTCTTTCCGCCATGGCGCGCCAGACCCCGCTGGAGGGGGTGCCTTTGCTGGTAAGTATGGAACTGCTTTTGCTGATGCAGATTGGCCGTCTGCCAACCTTGGTGGTGCTTGACCCCCGTGGCGTGATTACGGCGCGGGATGTTGCGGGCAGCCGCCGCGAAATTGAAGCTCTGGTTGCCACGTTGCCGCAGGCACGTCCGGCCCTGAAAGAAGAGGTCTCTCATGTCGCAGTCTGATATGCCTGTGCGTTCCGGGGTGCGTGCTGAACACACTGGTGCGGCCCGGAGCCTGCTGGACCGCACGGTTGAACGCCTGACCCGGCACGTGGCGGGGCACAGTTCCCGGCGCGGTCTGCTGGGGCGGGTTGGGGCGTGGGCCACGTTTGGCGCGCTGATCCCGATGCTGCCGGTCGAGCGCGCATCTGCCGCCCAGACGGCAAAACCCAAATTCAAGGCGCCTACACCTTTTGCCGCCAGCGCCCAGACAACAGACCCTACGGCCTGTAATTACTGGCGCTATTGTGCCATTGATGGCTTTCTGTGTGCCTCCTGCGGTGGTGGGGTGCATAGCTGCCCGCCGGGCACAAGTCCCTCACCAACCTCATGGATTGGCACATGCTTTAACCCGGGTGACGGGCAGTCTTACCTTGTTGCGTATCGTGACTGTTGCGGTCAGGATGCCTGTAGCCAGCCCATGTGTGTTGGCACGGAAGGTGACCAGCCAAGCTATCGGCCTCAGGCCAATAATGATATTATCTGGTGTTTCGGTACGGGCGCACTGATCTATAATTGTTCTACTTCTGTTATTGTTGGGAATGCATCATGATTAAGCACGGTTTACGTTTTCTGGCAGGCGTTGTTCTGGCCGCTCCGGTTGTAGCGGGTTCCGCGTATGCGGCCGATGGTCTGACAGTTTACAACACCAACTGTTCCGTATGCCATCAGGCAGGCGGTGCAGGGATGCCGGGCCAGTTTCCTGTTCTGAAAAACCGGATTGATAAAATTGCCAGCACGCCGGAAGGCAAAAAATATCTGGCGGACGTTGTGCTGAATGGTCTGCATGGCCCCATTCAGGCGGGGGGTGCGTCTTATGCCGGTTTCATGCCGTCGCTCAAGGCGCTGTCTGACGAGGATATTGCGGCTGTGCTGAGCTATGTGGCCTCACTGGGGGATACCAAGCCTGCCCCGACGCTCACGGCGGATGATATCAAGGCAGCGCGCGCAACCCCTAAGAAGGGGCCGGAAGTTCAGGCTGAACGGAGCGCCCTGAATGCCGCACACCCTATCCCGTAAGGCGACAGGGTTCTGTATGACGCCACGCGCCATGCGTTCCCCTGCCGGAGCCCTCTGGTTTCTGGCAGGGGCGGTGTCCGTGCTTCTCGCCGGGGTCGGGGCACCGCTTTCCACACGGGCCGCGGTGCTGGACCACGCGACCACCAATTATCTGACGCATTGTGGCGGCTGCCACGGGATTGAGGGCATTTCTGCCCGCACCTTTGTGCCGGTACTGCGGGACCATGTGGGCACTTTTCTCTGCTCAGCAGAGGGGCGTGCGTATATCGGGCGGGTTCCCGGTGTTTCCATGTCCCTGATCCGGGATGATCAGGAACTGGCGGATGTCATGAATTTTGTGTTGTTCCGTCTTGGCGGTGCCAGCACACCAGCGGGCACAAAGCCGTTTACGGCTGCGGAAATCCGTGTCGCGCGTGCGCAGCCCATAGCCTCGACTGATCTGCTGGCGTTGCGGGCCGAGGTTCTGGCCCGCGCAGCGGCGCAATGCCCCCGTTAAGAGGCTGAAAGCGCGCGCGGATTGGCATCCAGAAAAGACTGGATGGAGCTGTAGCCTGTTGCCCGCACGCTCAGCAGGCTTTCCAGATGTTCCCGGTTATTGACCAGCCCGCGGGCTTCCACCGCGCCATCCGGAGCAAGCAGCACGGCAAACGGAACACGGTCCACACCTAGCAGACGGCCCAGCGTGACGGAATTGACCATCTCGCTTTGTGTCAGGCCCAGAGTGAGAAGGGCGGCCTGCTGCGCCTGTGGGGTATCATCCCCGCAAAACAGCAGATCCAAATTTTCCCGCCCGCAGAAATCACGTGTGATAGAAATCATTTTTTGCGAGACAGGGCAGGAGCCGGATACAAATAACAGCAGCGTCTGTCTGCCGTTCTGATGGTATCCACCGATGGTGACACTCTGCCCGTCCAGCGTGGACAGGTGCTGAGGGGGCAGCGTGTTAGTTGCCGGGCTGACGGGGGCCAGAGCACCAAGGGGTGCAATCTTGCGATAAAGAGCTTTAATCTGCCTGAGCAGTAGCAGGGAGACCGCTGCTGTCAGCAGCAGGATCCCCCATAATGTTCCCTGCGCCAGTATCAGAGCGTTCATATCAACCAGTCCATGCTATTTTGCTGCACTATTGCAACAAATGGCAGCAGGGTCGATCAAAATATCTGTCCTGATCACGTTGCGGCCCGGATGCAGACGTCCCCCCGCTGCCTTGAAAAAGCCGGACGGGTTGACTAGAGGAGGGACAGTTCTCAGGGCGTGCTTTCTGGGGGCGAGGGACGTCACATGATGCAGACGCATCCGCTTTAATCAGGACGACAATGCCTGTTTCACTTCTCGCCTGTATGATTGCCAGCGCCACCCACTATCACATTCCCCCGCGCGTTCTGCCCGTCATTCAGAAAGTGGAAGGGGGTGCAACCGGCATGGTGCATCCGAATGGCGATGGCTCGGCGGATTTAGGGCTAATGCAGATTAACACGCGCTGGGTGCGCCCGCTTGCGGATGTAAAGCATCTTCCGGTGCCACAGACGGCGCAGCGTCTGGTCTCGGACCCCTGTTTTAATGTGGAAGCCTCAGCCCTGATTATGAGAACGTACATCAATGAAGCGCATGGCGATGTGATACGGGCTATTGGCTATTATCATTCCCACACGGCAACCCTCAGCGCGGCCTACAGGGAAAAAGTGCTGGATATGGCCACGGCCATGTTTGCCAGAAAAAAATAGCAGCCTGTTTCCGGCGATTGGTTCCCTACACAGCGACGTTTTCAAAAACCTTTCGGGAAACCCGGAAGAGTGTTTCCCGCAGCCAGCGATGTACCGGGTCTGTATCCCGCCGGGGGTGCCAGGCCTGAAAGGCCTCAATGCCCGGCAGGGAGAACGGAAATTCAAAAGAGGTCAGCCCCAGAGCGTCCTGAGAAATATGATTGATAACAAGCCCCGGCAGGGGAAGGATCAGGTCCGTCCCTTTCATGCTTTCAACCATGCAGTGATAGTTGGGGACGACCATGGCAATACGGCGGGTCAGGCCATACTGGTTTTGTAGCATCCAGTCGATCGGGCCGCGTGCCCGGCCACGGCGGGACACGCTGATATAATCATAAAGCACCAGACTCTCCGGTGTGACAGGGGCAGCCAGAATAGGGTGCCCTTTGCGCACAAGCCCGCGCATGTGGTCCCGGAGGACCGTCTGGCGGCGGATTTCAGGCTTCATCAGGTCCGTTGCGCCAATATAGAGGTCGACACCGCCATCCCGCAGCGGGTCTGACGCAGCCGCGTCCAGCTCCGGTGCCCAGATCACCTCGCAGCGGGGGCACTCCTGCTTGAGGGCTTCCAGCAGCGGCAGGGCGAGGGCGGCAATAACCAGATCATTCGCGCGGATGGTAAAGGTCGGGGCCATGCTGGCAAGATTAGCGAGGGCGCGTGTGGCGAGCAGGCTGTCCGCCTGACGCACCAGATCCTGCACCTGACTGAGAATACCGGAGGCAAAGGCCGACGGGAGCATCCGCCGCCCGGCCTGCACCAGAATAGGGTCTGCAAAGGCTGTGCGGAGTTTGGCCAGCTGGCGGCTCATGGCCGGTTCACTCATCTTCATACGGCGGGCCGCACGGGAGACGCTTTCCTCTTCAGTCAGCACCTGAAGGGAGCGGAGCAGGTCGAGATCATACCCTTTCATCCTTCCAGAAATAGATTTTGTCTGGCGCATTGACCAGACTTTATTCTTCCGGAAATCGAAGTCGTCGCTTTCCATTAATGAGGGTTGTCGGTCGCCGGAGGCTCAGGATGATTGGCGCTTATGAAGACCATAGTCCCTCCTCAGGCTGCTGCTGCTGCTGCGCCCGTTATCCACGCCTCGCCTCCGCTGCCCTCCTATATTCCGCCTTTTGGTCTGCGGACTGTTATTGGCTGTCTGGGCATGCTGCTGGCTGTGCATGTTGCGGGCTTTAATGAGCATGTGACCGAAATTGGCCTCTCCGACATTCGGGGCGCGATGCATATCGGGCACGATGAGGGAAGCTGGCTGATCTCGGTTTATGAGGCATTCAATATTGCCGCTATGGCGTTTACGCCTTGGTTTTACATGACGTTTTCAATCTACCGGTTTTCTATTTTCATGACCGTTGTCATGGCGCTGCTCTCCATTCCGGCCCCCTTCATGCCGGACGTGACATCCCTGTGCATTTTGCGGGCCTTTCAGGGGCTGGCAGGGGGCTGCCTGCCGCCCGTGCTGATGACGGTCATGCTCAAATATCTGCCGCCGCCACTCCGTGTGTTCGGCATTGGCGGCTATGCCATGAGTGCAACCTTTGGCCCCAACCTCGGCCTGCCGCTGGAGGCTTTCTGGTTTGAAGCGGTGGGCTGGCACTGGCTGTATTGGGAAATTATTCCGCTTGCCGCCATTGCCGTGGGGATGATGGCGTATGGCCTGCCGCGTGACCCGATGCATTTTGAACGGTTTGAAAAGTTCAACTGGCTGGGGCTGAGTGTGGGCCTGCCTGCCATCTGTTCGCTCGTAACCGTGCTGTATCAGGGGGACCGGCTGGACTGGTTCCGTTCCCCTCTGATCACCAGCCTGACCTTCTGGGGCATGGCGGCCTTTATTGTGTTTGTCATTAACGAGGCCTTTCACCCCAGCCCGTATTTCCGCATCCAGTACTGGCGGTCCCGCAATATTCAGGCGGCATTGCTCTCACTTGTGGGTATTCTGGCGATCTGCTCCATCATGGCGGAAATTCCTGCCACCTATCTGGAGGCCGTGCGGGGCTACCGGCCTGTGCAGGCGGCGCCGGTCTCACTGGTGGTTGCCCTGCCGCAGCTTATCATGCTGCCGCTGATTGCCGCCCTGTGTAACAGCCGCAAGGTCGACTGCCGGTTTGTGCTGGCCGGGGGCATGCTCTGCCTTGCGGCATCGGCCTGGCTTGGCACATGGCTGACGGTGGACTGGGTGCGCGACAATTTCTATCCGCTCCAGATCCTTCAGGTCTTTGGTCAGCCAATGACTGTTATTCCAACCCTGATGCTTGCGACCATGGCGATGGGGCCAGCAGACGGCCCGTTTATTTCCGGCATGGTGAATATGCTCAAGGGGCTGGCCAATGCCGTGGCGTATGCCCTGTTTGCCGCGCTCAGCCGCAGGCGGGAGCAGTACCATTCCACTATGCTGCTGGACCACCACGGCACACACGCGCTGGCTTTGCAGGGGATGGGCAACCCCATTGCGCACCAGCTTTCCGGCACATCGCCCGATGCGGGGCATGTGGCCCGGAACAGCCTGCAAGTTTTTCATACCTATGTGCATGAGCAGTCTCTCGTGCTGGCGCTGAACGATATTTACGCCGTGCTGGTCTGCGTTTGTCTTGGCTACGCGGTGATGAATCTGCTGCTGCCGCACCGCGTCTATCCGCCTCGTGCGCCGTCCCCCAACACTCCTGCTCGTTAATTCGGAACTCTGACCATGATTTATAAAAAACCTCTGCTCTATGCAGGCTGTGCCGCAGGTGTTCTTGCCATTCTTGCGTGGGGCGGAACACGACTGGTGAATGGCGATGGCGTCAACCAGTATACCAATGATGCGTATGTCACGGCGGATTTCCCGACGGTTGCTCCAAAAGTTGCCGGGCGCATTGACCGCGTCCGCGCGCAGGATAACGAGCAGGTCCGTGCGGGAGAGGAACTCGCCCATATTGAGGATGAGGATTACAGGGCTGCGCTGGACGTGGCCAGCGGAAACCGGCAGGCCGCGCAGGGGGATGTCAGCAACCTTGAGGCCGAGCTGGTCCGGCAGGACGCCGTTATTGCGCAGGCGCGCGCAGCCGTGCAGGCGGATCAGGCCCGCCTGATGTTCGCCCGGCAGAATGCGGTGCGATACCGCAACCTGTCATCCGGTGGCGCCGGGACGATTGAGCAGAAGCAGTCGTCCGAAGCGCATGAAAAAGAGGCGGAAGCCGCGATTGTCCTTGATCAGGCCGGAGTGGAGGCGGCAATCCGGCAGGTGGCGGTGCTGAAAGGCCAGCTTGAGCGTGCCCGAGGTCTTCTGGTGCGTGCGCAGGGGGATGAAAAACAGGCGGAACTCAACCTGTCCTATTGCACCATTCCCGCGCCTGTTGATGGCGTTGTTGGGGAACGTGGGGTGCGTGTGGGCAACTACGTGCAGCCGGGCACAGGTATTCTGGCGGTTGTGCCGGTGCATGAAGCCTATGTGCTGGCCAATTTTCAGGAAACCCAGCTCACAAAAGTGCAGGCGGGGCAGCAGGCGACAATCCGGGTGGATACCTTCCCCGGTCAGCGTTTGAAGGCGCATGTGGACTCACTGGCTCCGGCTACAGGGGTGGCCTTCGCCCCCATCCAGCCAGACAACGCCACCGGCAATTTTACCAAGGTGGTCCAGCGCGTACCAGTCAAGCTGACATTTGACCCCGGCCAGCCGCTGGCGGCCAGAGTGCGGGTCGGGATGTCTGTGGAAGTGCGCGTTGATACGTCCTCAAAGCCGGAAGGGCCACATGCCAATGATGCTCGCTATGTCTGGCAGTAACGCCATGAAGCGCGTCCTGTTTGCAGGCCTTTCTACTGTGACGCTCGCGGGCTGTACGGTGGGGCCGACGTATCACGCCCCGCAGGTCACGGCTCCGGCCACATGGCGACAGACGCAGCCGCCTGCGGCCAGCCGCATCACAACCGCTTCGGCCGATCCGCAGTGGTGGACGCTGTTCCATGATCCTGCGCTGACAAAGCTGGAACAGGAGGTCGCGGCCTCCAATCTGGACCTGAAAGCGGCGAGCCTGCGCCTGATGCAAAGTCAGGCGGAGCGGCGCATTGCCAGCGCGGCCCAGATGCCGCATGTGGAGGCCAATGCATCCTACGGGCGGGAGCGCGCCAGCACCAACGGCGTGCTGGGGTTGCTCGGCACCATGGAGCGGGAGCAGGCAGGCACCATTGCTTCCGGCATGCCGGGGTTTGGCCCTACGGCTTTGCCCGGCAGTGTCGGCAATCCGTCGTTCAATCTGCCGCAATACGGCATGAATGCCTCGTGGGAGGTGGATTTCTGGGGGCATGTGCGGCGGCAGGTGGAAGCGGCTACCGCTGCCACGCAGGAAACCGAAGATATGCGGCGCAATACGCTGGTTTCACTCATGGCGGAAACGGCGCAGGACTATATTGACCTGCGAGCGACCCAGACGCAGGTGGGAATTCTTGAGCATAATATTGCTGTGGCGCGGGACAGCGTCCGGCTGACGAGATTGCGGTTTGAACAAGGGGCGGCAACGCGGCTGGATGTGGCGGAGGCAACGGGCCAGTTGCACAGTTTTACCTCCCGCCTTGCGCCGCTTAAGGCGCAGGAAACCCATTTGCTGAATGCTCTGAGTTTTCTGGTCGCGCGGGAACCGGGTGCGCTGGATGCTGCACTGGGCAGGCCTGCCGGTATTCCTTCCGTGCCTGCGCTGGTGCCGGCTGGCCTGCCGTCTCAGCTTGCCGAGCAGAGGCCGGATATCCGTATGGCTGCGGACCGTCTGCATGCAGCAACAGCCGCCATTGGTGTGGCGATTGCCGATTTCTTTCCGCGCGTTACGCTCTCGGGCAGTCTGGATATTCAGGCGCTTCAGTTCAGCGGGCTGGGGTCATGGGCTTCCCGCCAGTATGGCTTTGGCCCGACGGCCACTTTGCCCCTGTTTGAAGGTGGCCGTCTGACAGGCCAGTTGCACCTGCGCAAGGCGCAGCAGAAGGAAGCCGCAACTCTTTTCCAGCGCACGGTGCTGAAGGCCTGGCAGGAAATAGATGATGCCATGGCGGACTTTACCGCAGCCCAGAGCCGGCGGGACGAACTGGCCGAGGCGGTGCATGAGAACGAGATTGCAGTAGAAACCGCCAGAGCACAGTATGTGCAGGGAGCATCAGATTTCCTGAATGTGCTGACCTTGCAGAATGCGCTCCTTGCGTCCCAAAGCGCTCTTGCACTCGCGACGGCGCAGGTCGCTGGCTCTGTCACGCATCTCTATCGGGCTGTTGGCGGCGGGTGGCAGGCGGTTTACCCGGCACAGCCTGCGGCCAGAACACCGGCCTGAGGGGGGGAGGATGATCACTGTCAGACGGGCAGACAGCCTCGGTTTCGTGCAGTCAGACAGTCTTGCTCTGCGTTGCCATTTTGCATTTGCGACGTATCGGGACGCGGCATATCAGCATGAGGGGCGCCTGCGGGCTCTCAATCTTGGGGCGCTCTCTCCTTTCGGGACATATTCTCTGGGGCCGGAAGCAGAGGCTGATATTCTGACATGGGTGCAGGCCGGGAGCCTGACAGCGCAGGTGGATGATTTTGCGCCGGAGAGCCTTCCGGCTGAAGGGCTGCATCTGATCAGCACCGGGTCAGGCTGCCAGATGCTGACATGGCAGGCGGGGGCGGAGGGGGCGTCTTTTCTTCAGTTCTGGTTTTTGCCCGATACGGAAGCAGGCACGCCCCGGCAGGAAAGCCGCGCGGGCTTTTCGCAAACAGAAGATGGCGGGTTCAGAATTCTCGCCTCCGGCTTCCCGGAGGATGATCCGGAAGAGACTGAAACCGTGACCGATGGCGCGCCTGTGGCGCTGAGTGCCGGGGCTCGCCTTTTGCACGCGGCCATACCGGCGGGTGAGGGGGCGGCCTATCGCACCAGCCCGGCCCGTGATCTGTATCTGATGGTGGTATCCGGCGTGGTGCGGGTGCAAGAGACTGTTTTGAAAGCGGGCGATGCCGTTGCCGCGCAGGGGGTAACCACCCTGACAGTCATGGCGCTGGAGCAGGCCGAGGTGCTGCTGACGGATGTGGCTGCGGTGTGACTCAACAGAACGCGCCCCACACTGAAGGTCTGACTATGACCGGGATGCCAATGTCAGGAGGCCCCGGAATGGACACCATGCCGTGTGCTCTTCCGTGACCCGGCAAGGCTGATGATCAGGAACAGGGCTGTTTCACAGAGCGCAAGTTCCCATAACGGAAGCGCCTGTCCGGCAAAGCCGACCAGAAGCAGGAGCGCCACACCGATAATCTGGCTGCTGGCCAGCCGCCGCGTGGCGACCCAGCGATATGCGGTGCTGGCCAGCAGGTAGAGTGCCGGACCGAGCGTCATGACCAGAGCCGGGGCACCGTGCGCTTCTTCCACCGGGTTTTCCAGCAGGAGATCCATCGCGACGGCGGTGACGATAATTCCGGCGATCAGAATAACATGCAGATAGTGGAAATAAGCCCCCATCCGGCCCGGATCGGGCGAACTACTTATGGCGTGTTCCGCTTCCTCACTGGAGGTTTCAAAATACAGCCACCACATGGCCAGCGTGCAGAGAAAGCTGGTGCCAAATCCGCCCAGTTCAATCCATGACCAGTGCGCGCTTTCCGCAAGGGAAAGGCCGGATGCCATGATGGTTTCCCCAAGAGCGACAATCACAAACAACTGGCAGCGTTCCACAATATGCTTGCCCGAGATGGTCCAGTCCGATGTGTGAGACCGGCCCAGCCCCGGTAGCCAGAAGCCGAACATGGGGGAGAGATATTCGCACACCACCCCGGCGGCCCATAACGGAACACGTGCTTCCGGTGTTGCAAGGCCGCCTGCAATCCAGAAACACGCGGCAATAACACCCCAGCCCAGAATACGGCGGTAATTTGGAGCAAGCGGGTGTGTGGCCGGCAGGCTGAAGACGATGAAGCCCGAGCGGCCGACCTGCATGGCCGCGTAGCAGACCGCAAAGGCCAGCCCCCGCGGGCCAAAGGCTTCTGGCGCCGCCGCACCACAGACAAGGGCGAGCGCCATGGTGAGAAACAGCACCCCGCGCAGGGCGGGTACGCGCGGGTCAAACCAGTTTGTCACCCAGCCGGTATATTGCCACCCCAGCCATGCCGCGAACCACAGGATGAGGGTCTGCACGCCGCCAAGAACCGTCAGATGGTGCAGCAGACCATGACTGATCTGTGTCACGAGGAACACGTAAACCAGATCAAAAAACAGTTCCTCGTTCATCACACGGGCATTGTCTGCCCCCGGCTTACGCATGAGGCGATGCATTGAGGCGTCCTGTTCAGTCATGAAGGGCTCCGTTGGAAAGGGGGCGCTTTAAACGCTTCCGCTGCAAACCCGCGTTGCGTAGCACATTCCTGCGCCAGAAAGTCGAGAAGAGCCCGGACGGCGGGCACAAGCCCGCGCCGGGACGGAAAAACGGCATGAATAATCCCTGCGCGGGGGTGCCAGCCGGGCAGAACCTGCACAAGGCGGCCTGCCTCAATATCCTGCCAGATCATCATGGTGGGAAGTTGCACAATACCGCCGCCGATCAGCGCGGTTTCCCGCAGAACAGCCATATCATCCGTTGCCAGACGGGGTTCATGAAACACGGTGGCTGTCTGCCCCTGCTGGTTTTCGAGAAGCCATGAGTGGGTGCCGGGATGGGTCTTGAAGTCCAGACTGGGCAGGCCGTTGATATCCGCCGGGGAGGTCAGCGGTTGGGGTACCAGAGAGGGAGCGGCAACAAGGCACTGGGTGCTGGTGTCCAGCGTGCGCATCACGAGGTCCGAAGGGGCAAGGGGTGGGAAGCGCACACGAATGGCGAGGTCAAACCCCTCCTTTAAAACATCAACCTGCCGGTTGGTGCTTTCCAGTTGCAGGGTGACGGCGGGGTAGAGCAGCATAAAGCGGGCCAGCAGGGCACCAAACTGAAAAGTGAGCAGGGCAACCGGGCAGCTCAGCCGGATCTGCCCGCAGGGTTCAGCCTGAAGACGCGCGACCGAGTGTTCCGCCGTATCCGCCGCCGCCAGCATGGTCTGACAATGCTCATAAAACCGGTGCCCGGTTTCCGTGACGCTGAAATGGCGGGAGGAACGCTGGATAAGGCGCGTGTGCAGCCGGTCTTCCAGCAGGCGGACGCGGCGGCTGAGGAGGGATTTCTGAAGGCCGGTTGCCCGCGCAGCCGCGGAAAACCCGCCATGTTTGACGACCTGTGCAAAATATTCAAAGTCGTTGAGGTCTCTCATCGTCCTGCCTGTAGAACGCATTGTTCGATCCTGCGCTCTTCCTGCGACAATAGGGGAAACCCATAGTTCTTATCAAGCAAAGAGGCACAGGCTTCAGGCCTTTGAAAAAGGACAAGACCATGCAGAAGAAAATTCTTGGCACCTACGGTAATGACCGTGGTCACTGGGTGGGGGACGGCTTTCCTGTCCGCTCCCTGTTTTCCTACACCCAGTTTGGCAAGCATCTCAGCCCGTTTCTGCTGATGGATTATGCCGGACCGCACGCTTTTGAACCCACCGACGCGCGGCGGGGTGTTGGTGAACATCCGCATAAAGGGTTTGAGACGGTGACCATCGTCTATGACGGCGAGGTTGAACACCGGGATTCCTCGGGCGGGGGCGGTATTATCGGGCCGGGTGATGTGCAGTGGATGACGGCAGGGAACGGCATTCAGCATGAAGAATTTCATTCTCCGGCTTACGCGAAAACCGGCGGAAATTTTCGGATGGTCCAGTTGTGGGTCAATCTGCCCGCAAAAGATAAAACGGTTCCGGCGGGTTATCAGACCTTGCTTGCAGACCAGATCCCCACCGTGGCCTTGCCGGATAACGCCGGGCATCTACGGGTGATTGCTGGAGAATATGACGGGGCCCGTGGTCCGGCACGCATTTTCTCACCGCTGAACGTGTGGGATGGGGTGCTGCATGAAGGAGCGCAGGTGACGCTGATCGTGCCTGCCGGACACAACGCGGCCATTGTCTCTCTGGAAGGGCGGCTGATTTTAAACGGGACGCAGGAACTCGGGGCTGCTCAGTTTGCGTTACTAGACCATGAGGGCGCGACGGTGACGGTACAGGCCGCCAGAGAAAGCAGCTTTCTGGTGCTGACGGGAGAGCCGCTGAACGAGCCGATTGCGGGATACGGACCCTTCGTCATGAACACGCAGGATGAAATCCGGCAGGCGATTGAAGATTTCAATAAGGGACGGTTTGGCGGCATTCACGCCTGACCTGTCTGCAAACGAACAACAGGAGAAAATCCATGTCTCAGACTAAGCCTCTTCACTTCGTCACCCTGCTGGGCAGCCTGCGAAAAGGGTCCCTGAATGCGATTGTCGCCCGGACCCTGCCGGAACTGGCCCCGGAGGGAATAACCATCACGCATCTGGGGTCAGTCGGGGATTTTCCCCATTATGATCAGGATGTGCAGGAGCAGGGTTTTCCGGCACCTGTGCTGGCCATGGCGGAGCAGATCCGGGCGGCGGACGGGCTGATTATTGTAACGCCTGAGTATAACTACTCTATCCCCGGTGTGCTGAAAAACGCGCTGGACTGGCTCTCCCGCGTGGCTCCTCAGCCTCTGGCAGGCAAGCCGGTGGCGTTGCAGACTGTTTCTCCCGGTGCGATCGGCGGGGCGCGGGCACAGTACCACCTGCGGCAAACTCTGGTGTTTCTGGACGCATTTGTGCTGAACAAGCCGGAGGTGATGATCGGGCAGGCCATGAGCAAGTTTGACGCAGAGAATTTGCGCCTGACAGACGAGCCAACCCGTGCCTACCTCACACGCCAGATTGCAGCCCTCGGCGCGCTGGCAAGGCAGGTCTCCGCGCATACGCCTGATGCGGGCTAAACTGGGCGGTATCACGTCGTTTCAGAAAAGCCCGGAGATAAAGAGCTTTCCTATGACTGGGTGCCATCATCCTTCTGCCGGATAATGGCGCAGAGGGAGTTCAACCCCCCAAAGAGACGTCTGCGCGAACCTCTATCGGTTGTAAAAAACCGGGGAGGATCGCGGACGGCTTAAATGGTTGTTTTGGAATAGAAAAATTTTCATACCCCGAGACCGGACAGCCAGAAAAGCCGCCTGAGTATCATGTTCGCGCAAAGCCCCCGATTTTTCTTGTGCGCGTCAGGTGATATGCTCGCGCCGTCGCCTCCCATGCGGGGGCGTGGATAGAAACACCCCTGATTTAAACGCCGCAGCATATAGCGTTCGAGTCGCCTCCCATGCGGGGGCGTGGATAGAAACATGACTCTGTGGAAATAGCAAACGCCACACGATCAAAGGTCGCCTCCCATGCGGGGGCGTGGATAGAAACATGAGGTAGACCCAGATACCGATCGCCTCAAACCGTCGCCTCCCATGCGGGGGCGTGGATAGAAACCAATTCCAACCGACAATTCTCTAGCCAATTCGATGTCGCCTCCCATGCGGGGGCGTGGATAGAAACATCACATCCGACAAGAAGGGCTTGGGTGTGCCGAAGTCGCCTCCCATGCGGGGGCGTGGATAGAAACGTAAACCAGATTGAGGAGGGCTTGCAGCGTAGGCGTGTCGCCTCCCATGCGGGGGCGTGGATAGAAACCCGGACGTGATCGTCAGCACCCGGCTGACACCCAGTCGCCTCCCGTGCGGGGGCGTGGATAAAGATAGAAGAGAGCGCGCTTTTTTGCGTCCCTGTGACGTTTTCGGGGCACAGCAGGCTGGGTGCAGCGTGGCATCCAGCCTGAGTGTTTTCAGGAAGTTAGTGAGACGCGGGCTGAGGCAGAGGTGTGCCGGTTTCAGGGTCAAGCAGAAGGGGGGTGAGGCGCGGAGGGCTGGTGAAGTCAAACAGGTCGGTCAGATCATGCGCGACAGCATCAAAGGAGCCGCCGCCAAGACGCTGGCCGTTTAGCCAGTTATCTTCGATAAAGCGCGGGATCGAGCTTTGCGTGATCTGAACATGGCTCACAGCGTTGGTGCGCGCCCATGGGGAGATCAGAATAAACGGGATGCGGGTGCCCGGTCCGCAGCGCCCGTTGACAGGCTTGCCGCCCACTCCGGCAAAAGCTGTGCCCGTGCCACAACGCCCCGGAGCATTCAACTGATCAACTTCCGGATCAAATGACCCATGCTGAGGCGGGATAAAAGCGTGGTCATACCAGCCGTCTGAATCATCATAGGCAATCAGGATTGCGGTATCGCGCCATTCCGGCCGCTGTTGCAGCATGTTGACAAGCGGGACAATGCCCTGCTGTTCATCCAGCGGGTCAGAATAGCCGCCATGCCCGTCCTGAAACGCGGGCAGCTTGATGAATGACACAGCCGGAAGATGACCCGCCGCAACAACGGCTTTAAAATCTTCCAGGTCATATTCATGATTTGCAGGATCGCGTGTTTTGCCATCCGCACTCAGGGTGTGGCCAATAGCGGCTAGGGAGCCGGGGCGTGCATGCGTCGGGTTAGCGGTGCTGGCGTAATACTGGAACCAGTTATGGTGGGAAATATAGTCGGTAATGACTTCATGCACCACGGGGGAATACGTGGCGCGCTGGCAGCCGGTTGAACCATCGCTGTTTTTGGTTTGCAGGTTGAAACCGCCCATAAATCCGCCCCATGAGACATTTGCGGCGGTCAGCAGGTCCCCGATATTTTTACCGGTCATCATGACCTGATTGCCTTTGACGGAGCAGACGTCTCCCGCCGGGTCAATGTCATTGATCATCGTCCAGCCGCCCTGACCATCCGCAATAAAGGGCGAGGTAATCTCTTTTGTGGCGGGTTTCTGCGTGGTGGCAATAATTTTCATGCCATTGGTCTGGCCGGAGACAGCCTCCAGCGCGCCGGGGGTGGAGGGGCCGTAGGTGTCCGTATAGGCGGCATCACTCATGGCGAAGCGCTGCGCATAGTTCCATAGGGCCGTGACGGTATTGCCGTCAAAATACCCCATAACCTGCCCGCGTGTGCCAAAAGCCCCCGCACCGCCGGATGTGCCGCGCCCTGTATAACGTGGGAAGAGGTCCGCCTTGCCATCATGATAGGCCATTTGCTCGGCGGTATAGAGGTGGTTTTGGTCTGCCGTGCTGGCCTGAGTGCGGTCCAGCCGGAACGGGAGGGCGGCGTTTTTCCCGTTTTCGGGGTTGGTATTCGGGTTTGTTTCCAGAAGATGCGCGCTGAGCAGGGTGTTGGCGGCAGGCGTTTGCGGAGACGCTTTAAAAACAGGTTCGCCCGCCGGATTGCTCGCAACGGGGTAAGTGCCGAAATAATGGTCGAACGCGACGTTTTCCTGATAAATGACAACCAGATGCTTGATGGGTGTCCGGGTTGTTGTATCAGGCTCTGCTGCCCATGCGGAGGGGAGAACTGTCAGCATTGACGTGCTGAGGCACACAATGCTGCAAAAAATTTTAAACATGGGCATCCCTGCAAAATAAACGTCAAAGCCTGTCTTATACCATAAGCCCTCTTTCATGCCGAAGCGCAGAAAGAGGGCTTAGGATGTATAAAATTTCAGGTTTTTGCAGGGGTGGGAGGTCTTTATGGAGAGGCAGGCTATGCGGGGGCATGGATACTGAAACGTCAGTAAAAACACGCCCCCCTTTCAGAGAGGGATTTTTCCGGTCTTGCCCGCTCAGCCCTGAGCGTGCAGCAGCTCCTTCCCGGCAAGGTAGATGGCGGAGAAACCACAGAACAGGCCTTCATACCCGGCAATCGTGCCGAAAACCGGCAGACCGGTAAATTCTCCAGCCGCCAGAAGCAGGAAGAGAATAACAAGGGTTGAAAAAATAACCTGAAGCTCCTTAGAGGCTTTCAGTGTCGCGACAAAAAGAATGGCGGTGAAAAGCCCCCAGATGGTCAGATAACTGCCAATAAGAGCGGGGGAAGAGGCCGGAATAACGCCAAAATGCGGAAGAACAATGAGCAGAACAAAAGAAATCCAGAATGCGCCGTAAGAGGTAAAGGCTGTCAGGCCAAACGTATTGCCTTTAAAAAATTCCAGTATGCCTGCAAAAATCTGGGCGGTGCCGCCAAAAATAATGCCCATGGCGAGAATGGCTGACCCCATGGAGACCAGTCCGGCATTGTGAAGGTTGAGGAGAACCGTCGTCATGCCAAAACCCATCAGGCCCAGAGGGCCCGGATTAGCGTAGGATTTTTCGCTCGTCACCGTATTTATTCCTGTTTCTTATGATTGTTATTCCTTACCTTATGGCCGGGCTGCGGGGGAAAGATATTAAAATCGGAATTAACGCTGATCACATTCATGATTGCTCACAAACCCGTCAGAGTCAGCAAGAATCAAAATCTGGGCGCACGGGACCGTTCAGGAAACGCGGCGTTTCATGATTTAAAAAGAGGACTAAATTTTGAGAGGAAAAGAAAGTGAAAAGGCAGGCCCCGGTGAGGGAGCCTGCCGGTAAGTGTGATCAGGCCGGAGCGTCGATATCAACGACGTTGATCAGCTTGTGATTAACAAATTCCTTGATGCCAAGACCAACCAGTTCGCGCCCGAAGCCGGAGCGGGCCACGCCGCCGAAGGGCAGATCTGCCTTGGGGATCAGCGGATGGTTGATGTTCACCATGCCAGTGCGGATCTTGCTGGCAACGCGAACGCCGCGTGCTTCGTCTTTTGTGAAGACAGCGCCGCCAAGACCATACGGAGAATCATTAGCGATGCGGATGGCGTCCGCTTCATCCTTGGCGCGGTAAAGCTGTGTCACCGGGCCAAAGAATTCCCAGTGCCGGGCTTCATTTTCACCGTCCAGACCCGTCATCAGCAGCGGGCGGAAGAACGTGCCTTTTTCCGGCACTTCCTGACCAATCACCTCAACTTTTGCACCGTGCTTGACCGCTTCTTCAACCTGACGGTGCAGGTCTTCCACTGCGGCGCGGGAAGACAGGGGAGCCAGTGTGGTGGATGGGTCCATCGGGTCGCCCGCTTTAAGCTCGGCAACGCCTTTTTTGTAAAGCTCTACAAAGCGGTCATAGATCGTATCATCCACAATCAGACGCTTGGCGGATACACAGACCTGACCAGCATTCCAGTGGCGGCCCATGACGGCCCATTTGACGGCTTTTTCAACATCTGCGTCATCCAGAACCAGGAAGGCATCTGCGCCACCCAGTTCCATCATGGATTTTTTCAGCGCCTTGCCTGCAACCCCGGCAATAATGGAGCCAGCACCTTCAGACCCGGTGAGCGCCACGCCGCAGACGCGGGGGTCATTCAGGATCAGGGCTGTGTGAGAACGCGCGGCATACAGGTTCCGGAACAGGCCTTTGGGCAGCCCGGCCTCGTTCATCAGTTCTTCACAGGAGGCAGCGCACTGCGGCAGGTTGGATGCGTGCTTGAGCAGCACGGCATTCCCTGCGGAAAGCTGCGGCGCAATGATGCGGACAACCTGATAGAACGGGAAGTTCCACGGCTCGACAGCAAACACGATGCCAAGTGGTTCATGCACGAGTGTGGCTTTGCCCGTTGCCGGGTCTGCCACGGGCAGGGATTCAGGCTTCAGAAGGTCTTCTGAATATTTACCGTAATATTCAAAAATTTCGGCGGAGAGAATAACTTCGCCTTTAGCTTCAGCAAATGTCTTGCCCATTTCAAGCGTCGCAAGACGGGCATATTTGTCAATATCACGCCGCAGAATAGCGGCGGCGGCATTCATAATACGCGCACGTTCAGCAAAAGATGTATCACGCCATTTTTCAAAGGCGGCGTGGGCTTCAGAGAGTGCAGTCTGGACTTCCTGATCTGTAGCCTCAGGGAAAGTGGCAACCACCTCCTCCGTGTAAGGGTTTGTCGTCGCGTAAGCCATCGTTACCTCATAAAAACTCAAAAACAGGAAAAGGAGAGCGATCCCGCATCCGCGGTATCCGATCAGGAAGAGCAGAGTGTCTCATTCTGCTTTATCGCCAACCCTTGCACCGTGACTAAATATAGACCGGTGACTTTCTGGCAGAAAGGGGGTGTGCCCTTGGGGCATATAGGAGAGATGGATAAAAAATGAAGTCTGATGGGGCTGGAATGATCTGGTATCCGGGAGTTTATTGTATTTTTTCAGATATCGATGGTAGTCTAAAAACACAAATTTAGATATAATAAAAACATAAATATTAATAAAAAATTTAATAAAAATTATTATTGGATTATTTTTCCAGTATTTATTGATTTTTATTTTCATAAAATGATCTATAGCTGAGTATTTTTATGATATGTAATTATTTTAATCTGAATTTATTTCTAAAAACCTATTTTTTAATTTTTATATATTATTTTGTATTCTTGCCATGGAATATTTAGAGCAAATTTCATCCGAAGTGGCTGCTAGTAAAAATAATGTGATCTATTCATTTTTTTTATCTAACGAGCCGCTCAAATATGTCGATTTTTTTCTCTTAAGGGACAGAAATGCGAAGATTTTCCTTCTGGAAAGATATTCTGTGTCGTCTTCCTGCGCAGTCAGTGGGCTTACGGAGCCATTATCTATGTTTCGTGCAATGTGGTGAATGCTGAAAATCGAGGACGCTGTGTTGTGTGTATAACCGGCGCAGGCCCGATGATTGAACCAGTCTCCTGTCGGTGCTTCATGCTCAGTGTTCTGGGGGCGGGTTGCATAGAAACGCTATGGCCCCGCGGACATTCCCGGCCGCCATACTGCCAGACAGGCCGGAAATCTGCTCAATATCCAGCAAAGGGTTCCGTGCCATGTAGAGCAGGGATTCCAGCCCCATGGTCAAAAGCGTGGCGGCAATAAAGCTCAGCCGGTCCGGAGAAATGCTCTCAACGGGCATCAGACGCAGAATATTCTGTTTAAGGTCCTCCAGCATGTCCCGCGTCTCCTTCATGGTGAACAGCCGGGCGCGAATATGGTGCTGGTTCAACTCAAAAAAACGGGGTGCTCCGTTGATGCTGATCAGTTCCCGTAAAACGGCCTGATTGCTTCTGGTCAGCATCATGTCCAGATTGTCAGTCGGGCAGCGGGATTGCTGGACAACGGTCCTGACGCGATCAGCAACTTTGATCAGCAGAATATCAAAAATCTTTTCCTTGGTTTTGTAATAATTGTAGAAGCTGCCGGGGGAAACCGCACTCAGGGAGACAATGTCCCGCACGGTTGCCGCATCCAGCCCGAGGGTTGAAAACACAGTCCATGCCGCCCGCTCAAAAGCCTCTTCCTTGAAGGCTCTTGTCATTTCTCTCTTCCGGGAGGTCCGGTAGGCTTTGCGTCTCGCGGGTGCATCTGTGGGGGCATCCGGGGGAGAAAGCTGCGGGTTTGTCTTCAACGCTCGTCGGGCTCCTTCAGGCCTTTTCAGGCAGGGTGGGCGGCATTTTGCCCAAACAGGAAATGATCACAGAATAATCTTTGTGTTCCAATGTCATACGGAAAGCAAGCGGGTCAGCAGGGTCTCAGGCGCGCGTGGTGTGGTGGTGCGGACCAGAGGTGACTTTCGGATTAGGATGGCGGCTGGTTGCTCCACCCTCCGCCCAGAGCGCGGGCAAGCTGCACGGTGGCGAGGGCCTGCCGTGTCTGCGCGGTGGCCAGATCATCCTGTGCCGCAATCTTTTTGATGCGTGTTGTCAGCACGTCCTGCATGGTAAAACGCCCGCCTTCATACAGCCCGCGTGCCTGCGTGGCGGCCTGAGAAAGGGCGCTGACTTCCGCCGTCAGACTGGTGATGGACTGGTCCGCGCTGCTCCGGTTTTCATACGCATCTTCCACTTCCGCCAGTGCTGTCAGCACCGTCTGATCATAGGTGGCGAGTGCCTGATGGAGTTGCGCATCGGACGCGTGGATTTTGGCCTGTATCCGGCCGGCATTGAAGAGAGGCAGATAGGCGTTAACCGCCATCAGGCCGCCAGAGCCGGACACGCCGGGAATCCCATCAAACCGCAGGCGGCCATCGCCGCCAAAAAACTCCAGCCCAAAGCGGGGCAGGAGGTCGGTTTTGGTGCTGATAAGCCGTTGCAGGCTGGCGTCCAGCAGGTGTTTTTCCAGCCGGACATCCGGCCTGCGCTCCAGAACTGTGGAGGGCAGCTCAGTCACCGGCGGAGCCGGAACACGATACTGCGCCGGAGCGGAAAGATCGGGGGCCTGTTCGGGCGGCAGGCCGGACAGAATGGCCAGCCGGTGACGGCAGGCGTCCAGTGCCGCGACCAGCAACGGCCGTTGTGCCTGCGCTGCGGCAATCTGGCCCAGGATGGTTTCCAGATCCGCCTGTGTGGTCTGTCCGGCATCAAAACGCGCACTGGCATAATGTAGCAGGGACTGAAGCGTGCGGACGGACTGGTCCAGCAGGGCAATCCGCTGTTGCAGCCCGCGCGCTGTGACGTAATTGGCCGCAACATCTGCCGCAATGGCCATATGGGTGCCGTGCAGAACGTCTTCCGATGCCAGAGCCATCTGCTTTGCCCCTCGCGCTCTTGCCCGGTTACCACCCCAGATATCTGGCTCCCATGCCATGGTAATGCCCGCCAGATGGCCGTCCGTCGCAGGGTCCTGAATATTGGGTTCCGCCATTTTCAGCAGAGGCGGCACGGGATGCCGCCAGTCCATTCCGCCACCCATCATGCCTGCTGTTGCGCCAAGCGTGGGATACAGGGCCGATTTTGCCATTGTGGTGTAGGCGCGGGATTCCTGCACACGGGCCTGCGCCACCCGGATCTCCGGGTTGGCGGCCAGAGCCTGCTGGATCAGGCGGGTCAGCAGCGGGTCCTGCCATGCCGTCCACCATGTCGTCAGGTCTGTTGCCTCTGTGCTGGCCGGGGCAGCCGTGAACTGTGCGGGCAGAGTGATCTGCGAGGGAGGCATCTCGGTTTTAAAGGGGGAGCAGGCCACAGCGCCTGAGCACAGGAGTGTTGTCAGCAGCAGGCGGGCGGTAGGGGCTGAAAAAGACATCGGCAGTCAGTCCTGACGGGCAAGCATGGAGCGAAAGCGGAGCAGCGCCATGGCAAGAAAAAGAGTGGAGGAAAACACAATGGCCAGCAGCGAGGGCCAGATACTTTCAAAGCCTGCGCCGCGATACAGGATGGATTGTGAGATTTTCACGAACTGGGTGGTGGGGAAAAACCGCACCAGAGACTGCACAAGGTCCGGCATGCTCTCCACCGGGGTCGCGGCTCCGGAGAGCAGATAGGCCACGGCATAGACCGGCACCACCAGCAGCCCGAACTGCGGCATGGTCGGCGCAATGGTGGCCAGCATGATGCCCAGAGAGGTGACGGAGAAAAGGTACAGCACAAGGCAGGCGGTAAACAGAAACAGATTTCCGACAATGGGCACGCCCAGCCACAGATGCACCGTCAGCCAGAGGGACAGCAGGCTGGCCACCAGAATGACCGCTCCGTTGGCCAGAATTTTCCCGACGGCGATCTGGCTGGCCGAGACCGGCAGCACCAGCAGATGCTCTATGGTGCCGTGTTCCCGCTCACGGATCACCGCGGCCCCCACCAGAACAATGGAGAGAACTGTCGCGTTGGTGACAACCTGCATGACAGAGGTAAACCATGCGGACTCACTGTTCGGGTTAAAGCGGATACGGCTTTCCCCGTGGAAGGGCATCAGGGCGTTTAGATCAGGGGTATGGAGTTGCGCCTGTGCCTCCGCCATAAAAATCTGTTGCAGATAGACAGCCCCCAGCCCGGCCTGTGTCATGGCGGTGGCGTCAATCAGCTCCTGAACATCCGGCGTGCGGCCTGCCAGTGTGTCGGCCTCAAAACGGGGCGGGATATCAATCACAAAGTTATAGGTGCCGTTATCCATCCCGGCTTTGCTGTGAACGCGGTCCGTCAGTGTTGGCGGCTTGAAATACGGCGGCAGCACGACGGAGCGGAGCTGGCGGGAGAGGGCGGAATGGTCTTCATCAATAAACGCCACAGTGGCGTTGGAGACATCAATCCGCACACCATGCGCCACCAGCACAACGGCAAAAGAGAAGGAAAAGACAATCAGTCCCATCAGGACAAAGTCCCGCATCAGGCTGTAAAATTCCTTGCGGCACAGCAGGCCGACATTCATGACCCAGCGCAGCATCAGCTATCCTGCTTTTTAAGGAAAAGGCGCGCCCCGAGCATGTAGACGGCGGCAAAGGTGGCCAGTGCGGCATACATGGACAAAAAGGACCCGATCCCAAGCCCCTTGGTAAAGCTGCCCAGACAGATAAGCTGGAACCATGAGGCCGGGAATGTCTCTGCCAGATAGTAGGTCGCGCCCGTCAGGGTAGAAATGGGGTAGAGCAGGCCGGAAAAATTGGCGGACATGATCAGGCAGATAATAGCCGTGCCGAAAATAGCCGCGACCTGAGAGCTGACAAAGGTTGAAATCAGCAGGCCCAGCCCCGTGCAGGCCAGAATATACAGCACAGCCCCCACCGTCAGGCCGAGGAATGACCCTTTGAGCGGTACCCCCAGCACCGTGACGGACAGGACAACCAGCACCAGATAGGCAAGGATGGCCAGCCCCACATAAGGCAACTGCTTGCCCACCAGATACTGCCCGGAACTGGCCGGGGAGGCATAGAGGTTCATGATGGAGCCAATTTCTTTCTCCCGCACCACGCCAAGGGCTGTCAGCATGGTGGGGATCAGGATGAGGGCCAGCATGATGGTGCCGGGCGTCATGGCGTAAATGCTGCGGAATTCCTGATTATAGGCAAAGCGCGGCACAATGTTGATGGGCATCAGACCGGCGGTAGTGGAGGCGGGCAGGGCTTTTTGCAGACTGGCTGCGTATGTCAGCAGCACGGCATCCACATAGGCGCGGACATTGGCGCTCAGGAACGGCATTGCGCCGTCAATCACCACCCCTACAGTAGGGTTGCGCCCTGCCGCCAGATCCCGCCCGAAGCCATCCGGAATATCCAGCCCGAGCGCAACCTGCCCCTGCCGGATACGGGTTTCCAGTGTTTCGCGGTCCGGGGAGTAGGCCGTCTCATGAAAATAGCGGGAGCCACGGAACTGCTCGGCCAGTTCCCGGCTGGCGTGGGTATGGTCATAATCCGCCACGGTATAGCGGATGGTATTGATATCGAACGAGACGCTGTAGGCGGAAATCAGCAGCAGGATGGTCGGGCCAAGAATGGCGAACATCAGGCGCAGGCGGTCCCGCGTCAGTTCCACGGCTTCTCGCCGCGCAAAGGCCCAGCAGCGGGAAAACCAGCGGAGCCACGCGGGAATTTCCCGCGCAGGTGCTGTGCTGGTCTGAGCCTGTTGGGGTGTGCTGGCCGCTGAGACGCTGTTTCCCGCATGTTCAAGAAACGTGATGAAGGCATCTTCCAGTGTTGCGGCGTGGGCGTCCTGAATGATCTCTTCCGGAGTGCCCATTGCCAGAACCTTCCCTTTGTCCATAAGGGAAATACGGTCACAGCGGGCGGCTTCATTCATAAAATGCGTGGAGACAAAAATCGTCACATGCTGCTCACGGGAGAGCGCGACCAGATGTTTCCAGAACATATCCCGCGCGGCGGGGTCCACGCCGGAGGTGGGTTCATCCAGAATAAGGATGTCCGGAGCATTGATACAGGCCGCTGCCAGTTGCAGCCTTTGCCGGATGCCCAGCGGCAGGCCGGTCGGGCGGGCGTCTGCCTGTTCCTCCAGCCGGAAGTCTGACAGCATTTTAGCAACGCGGCGTCTGGCTTCTGCGCCGGAGAGGCGGAACAGTTCCGCCTGAAGCATGAGGTTCTGCCGGACTGTCAGCTCTTCATAAAGCGAGAAGCCCTGAGACATATAGCCAATGCGCATCCGTGTGGACATGTCCCCCGGTGTCACCTTGCGGCCAAACAGGGTCGCGGTGCCGCTGGTAATGTCCAGCAGGCCGGTCAGCATCTTCATCGTCGTGGATTTGCCGCAGCCGTTGGAACCGAGGAAGCCGAAAATCTCGCCTCGCCGGATGCGGAAACTGACATTATCAACGGCTTTGAACGTGCCAAACTGGCGTGTCAGGTTTTCAGCATCAATAACGGGCGGGCTGCCATCATCCTGATAGGGAGGGATGGTGAAGTCAGAAATTTCTTTCTGGTCCGCCTCTGGCAGCAGGGAGGTATAGGCGGCCTCGACTGTTGTGGTGCCGGTCTGTTTTTTAACGTCTGCTGTCGGGGCGGAGGCCAGAATACGACCGTCATTCATGGCGACAAGCCAGGAGAACCGTTCGGCTTCATCCATATAGGCCGTGGAGACAATGACGGTCATGGATGGCCGCTCGGCCCGCATCTGGTCCACCAGTGCCCAGAACTGGCGGCGGGAGAGCGGGTCCACCCCTGTCGTCGGTTCATCCAGAATCAGCAGGTCCGGATTATGGACCAGTGCGCAGCACAGGCTGACTTTCTGTTTCATACCGCCGGAGAGTTGCCCTGCTGGCCGGTTGGGGAAGGGGGCCAGCCCGGTCGCCTCCAGCAGGTGCGTAATGCGGCTGGCGCGTGTGGGGGCATCCAGCGCAAACAGCCTGCCGAAGAAATCAATATTCTCGCGCACGGACAGGGTGGGGTAGAGGTTTTTCCCGAGCCCCTGTGGCATGAAGGCAAGGCGCGTCAGAAACGCTTCGCGCTCAGCCTTGTTGCGGATATCCACACCCAGCGTGTGGATGGTGCCGCTTTGTAGGTGCCGCACCCCGGCAATCAGCCCCAGCAGAGTGGATTTTCCCACTCCATCCGGCCCGACAAAGGCAATGGTCTGGCCTGCGGGAAGGGTGAGGGAGACGTCATGCAGAACATCATGCCCGCCATAGGCGTGGCAGACACCTTCCACACGGATTTCAGACGGAGGGGTGCCCATCACCCGGCATTGCTCCGCAGGGCGGTTTTGGGCCATGCGGCGTCCGGGCGCTCCCTGATATAGCCTTCGCCCGTCATGCCTGCTTTGAGAAGCGCGCCAAGATGCTGCTGTTCTTCCGGCGTGACGCGGAGTTTGACACGATAGACAAGCTGCTCCCGCTCTGTCGCGGTTTCCACATATTTAGGCGTGAACTGGGCCTGACTATCAATAAAGGAAACGGTCGCCAGAACGGGGGTGTCGATGCCATCAAACTTGATACGCGCGTCATCTCCCACTTTCAGGCTGTTCACGGCGGCTGTGGGGAAGAACAGCGTCATATACGGGTCAACCGGGTCCAGCATGGAAAAAACGCGGCCACCCGGTGCCACCACGCTGCCTGTTTCCACAATACGGTATTCAATCCGGCCTGCTACAGGGGCCCGCAGGGTCATGTCCTCTAGCACGGTCTGGATCTGGCGGACCTGTGCCGCGGCACCGTCTTTTGCGTGCCGCGCTTCCTGCACGGCCTGCGCCGCAGCGGCCACGGCAGCCTGAGCAGACTCAACCTGTGTGCGGCGCTGTGTGACTTCCATGTCTGAAACAAGGTTTTGGCGGCGCATGGTCTGGGCATGCCGGAGTTCATCCTGCGCAAGGCGCAGAGACGCCTGATGCGCTGAAAGTTCCGCACCGGCCCGTTCTGCGGCACTGGCTGCCCGGTTCTGCTGGGCGGTGGCCTGATCATACTGGCCCTGTATGGTGGCAGTATCTTCCTGCGCCAGAACCTGATTGGCGGTAACGCTATCCCCTTCATGAACCAGAAGCTTTGTGATCCTGCCCGGATATTTTGCCGCAACGTCTATGCGCGTTAATTCCAGACGCCCGTTTCCGTAAAGAATGCCATCCGGCATCCGTTCCGCCTGCTGATGCTGGTGCCATGCAAAGGCTCCTCCTGCAACAACAAGGAGAGACGCAGCAATAATCGTGATTTTTACAGGAGCTTTCACAATGGACCTTGTCTGGCAAAAAACGGATGAAGGTGGAGGTGGTGTGCGTTAAAGACGCGGCACTATGCTTAATTCATGACGGAATCGTCAAGTTATTAATGCGTCATTTATATGACGCTATACAGAACCGTTCAGGTCTTGATTAAAGGCGGTTTCGTCAAGGCATTTTCGCGTTTCCTGCCAAATTGACCTAAATCAATGAACCCATAAAAAATCTTCATTTTTCATAAATTTGTAAAGTTGACAGATCGTTCGTGTTTTATATGGTGTGCTGCAACATGACGTGTCGGGCGTACCTGCTGCCTGTTTTGCTCAGAGCCTTAAAATTCGTGCCGCACGTGACGGGAGAACGATAATGCCGATGAAGCTCCACGATATGACGCAGATTATGCAGGACACTGCGCGGCGCGGCGTAGGAAGCCGAAGGTGGCAGCGCCCTGTTTACGAACATTTTCTGCCCCCCTGTAATCAGGCCTGTCCGGCAGGGGAGGATATTCAGGGCTGGCTGGCTCACGCGCAGGCTGGCGCATATGAGCAGGCATGGCGGGCGCTTGTAGCCAATAACCCGATGCCAGCCGTGCATGGCCGCGCCTGTTATCATCTCTGTGAGAGCGGTTGTAACCGCGGGGCGCTGGATGAGTCTGTGTCTATCCACGCGGTAGAACGGTTTCTGGGCGATGAAGCGCTGAAAAATGGCTGGGCGTTTGAAACAGCACCGGCCAGCGGCAAGAAAGTGCTGATTGTCGGCGCAGGGCCTGCCGGGCTTTCCTGTGCTTACCATCTGGCGCGGCAGGGTCATGCTGTTGAAATCCGTGACGCCGCAGCCGAGCCGGGCGGCATGATGATGCACGGGATTCCGGCCTATCGTCTGCCTCGCGCGGAACTCCAGCAGGAAATTGCCCGGATTGCCGCTATGCCCGGCGTCACCCTGACATGCGGCGTTAAGGTGGATGATCTTGCAAAAGCCAAAGCCGAGGGCGGGTTTGATGCGGTTTTTGTGGCGGTGGGCGCACAGCTTGCCAACCACCTGAATGTGCCCACCGGGGATGGAAAACGGCTGGTGGATGCTGTCAGTCTGCTGGATGATGTCAGCGCACAGAAAAAACCACAGCTTGGCCGCGTGGTGGCGGTTGTGGGCGGCGGGAACGTGGCGATGGATGCCGCCCGCACGGCTGAACGCCTTGGTGCCAGGGACGTGGTTATTGTCTTCCGGTATGATCAGGACCACATGGAGGCGCTGCCGGGTGAGGCGGCGGAGGCTTTTGCCGAAGGCGTTAAAATCCGCTGGCTGAGCGTGGTGGACCACTTCGGGGCGGATGGCATTACGGTCGAGACCGTCACCATGAATGAGGATGGCAGCGTCACACCGACGGGTGAAACCACAACGCTGGCTGCGGACTCTGTGGTGATGGCTGTCGGGCAGCATAGTGATCTGTCCCTGCTGGCGACAACGCCTGATGTGACGGTGCAGAAAAACGATACGGTTGCCGTGGATGCCACAACCCTGATGACCGGCGCTCCGGGCATTTTCGCGGGTGGGGACTGCATTGGCGGGGCCCGCACCATGACGACGGCCACCGGGCACGGCAAACGCGCAGCGCATGCAATCCATGCCTATCTGAAGGGTGAGGCCTACGTGCATCCGGAAAGCCATCCTGTTGTCAGCTTTGATATGCTGCATCTGCCGGACTATCGGGATGCGCCGCGCAGCAAACAGCCCGAACGCGCGCTGACAGACCGGACCGGGTTTGAGGAAGTGACCGGGGGGTTAACCGCGCGTCAGGCACGGTATGAGGCCGGTCGCTGCCTGTCTTGCGGCAATTGCTCTGAATGTGACAACTGTTTTGCCGCCTGCCCGGAGCAGGCCATTACGCGGCTGGGGCGCGGGAAGGGGTATGAGGTGTCCATGGACCTCTGCACGGGCTGTGCGCTCTGCGCCGCCCAGTGCCCCTGCCACGCCATAGACATGCAGCCAGAACCACCGGATGACCACGCCGCGACAGGGAACCTTGGGGAGCCTGTTGCTCCGGCCAGCTTCAAAGTGCGTGCGTGAGAGGGAAAAGCGTCATGACCGACCAGAGTGTGACCGTAAAAAGTGTGACCATGGATGGCAACACGGCTGTTGCCCATATTGCCTACCGTGTGAATGAAGTCTGCGCCATCTACCCTATCACGCCGTCCTCCACCATGGCGGAGCTGGCGGATGCCTGGTCAGATCAGGGGATACGTAATATCTGGGGCAGTGTGCCGGTGGTGCAGGAAATGCAGGCCGAAGGCGGGGCCGCCGGATGTGTGCATGGTTCCCTGCAAACCGGCGCTCTGACCACGACCTTTACAGCATCACAGGGCCTGATGCTGATGATCCCCAACATGTTCAAGATTGCGGGCGAACTCACATCGACCGTTTTCCACGTTGCTGCCCGTGCGCTGGCAGCCGGGGCATCCTCCATTTTTGGGGATCATCAGGATATTATGGCTGTCCGGGCCACGGGGTTTGCCATTCTGGGGGCCAGCACCGTGCAGGAAGGGCATGATCTGGCCCTGATTGCGCAGGCCGCAACGCTGGAAGCCCGCGTTCCGTTTATTCATTACACGGATGGGTTCCGGACATCGCACGAATATAACGGACTGCATCTGGTGCCGGATGAAACCATTCGCGCCATGATTGATGATAAGCTGGTTCTGGCGCACCGCAAACGCGGCCTTAGCCCTGAAAATCCGTTTATTCGCGGCACATGGCATAACCCGGATACGTATTTCCAGAGCCGTGAATCCGTGAACCCGTTTTATCAGCGGGTGCCGGATATCGTGCAGTCCGCCATGGATCGTTTTGCGGCGCTGACTGGCCGCCAGTATCAGCTGTTCCGGTATGAGGGCGCACCGGATGCCGAGCGGGTTGTGGTGTGCATGGGCTCCGGTGCGGAAGTGGTGCGTGAGACGGCAAAATGGCTGTGCCAGCAGGGGCAGAAGGTTGGCGTGTTACAGGTGCGCCTGTTCCGGCCGCTCTCGGTGAAGCATTTTCTGCAAGCGCTCCCCAGAACCGTCCGCTCCATTGCCGTGCTGGACCGCACGAAAGAGCCGGGCGCGCCCATGGAGCCGCTGCATGCGGATGTGGTGGGCGTTCTGGCCGAGGGCGTGGGGGAAGGGCTTTTCCCGCATATGCCGCGTGTTATTGGCGGGCGGTATGGCCTGTCCTCCAAGGATTTCAACCCGGCGATGGCGCGGGCGGTGTTTGATGAACTGGCAAAGCCAGCCCCCAAAAACCATTTTACCGTCGGTATTCTGGATGATGTGGGCCAGACCAGCCTCACCTATGACGAGAATTTTGACATTGAGCCGGAAGGCACGGTGCGGTGCCTGTTCTACGGTCTGGGCGCGGATGGCACGGTGGGGGCCAACAAGAACAGTGTTAAAATTCTGAGCGAAAAACCCGGCTGGTTTGCGCAGGCCTATTTTGATTATGACTCCCATAAATCCGGCGGGGAGACAGCCTCGCACGTCCGGTTTGGCAAAAGCCCGATTACGGCGCCTTATCTGATCCGCCATGCGGACTTTATTGCCTGCCACAAGTTTGATTTCCTGTTCCGCAGGGATGTGCTGGGGGCGGCGAATGACGGCATTTCTTTCCTGCTGAACAGCCCGTATGGGTCGGATGAAGTCTGGGACCATCTGCCCCGCAAGGTGCAGGACCAGATTGTTTCCAAAAAGCTACGGTTTTTTGTGATCAATGCGTCGGACGTTGCGCTGAAGCTCGGGCTTGGCCCGCGCGTAAACACCATTCTGCAAACCTGCTTTTTCCATCTGTCCAATGTGCTGCCAGCGGATGAGGCCATTGCGGAAATCAAGGCGGCCATTCAGAAATCTTACGGGGCAAAAGGGGATGCTGTCGTTCAGCTCAACTTCCGTGCTGTAGATGCCGCACTGGATGCGCTGCACGAGGTCAGGGTGCCAGATCAGGCAACGGGTACGGTGCAGATGCCGCCGGTTGTGCCGGAGACTGCGCCGCTCTTTGTCAAACAGGTGACTGGTGAAATTATTGCGGGGCGCGGGGATCTGATCCCGGTGAGCCATATGCCGGTCGATGGAACATTTCCCGGTGGCACCACGCAGTATGAAAAACGCAATATTGCGGTGGAAGTGCCTGTCTGGGACCCGGACACCTGCCTGCAATGCGGCCAGTGCAGCATTGTCTGCCCGCATAGCGTCATTCGCGCCAAAATGTATGATGTGGCGGATCTTGAGGGGGCGCCTGCCGCTTTCAAATCCGCGGACATCAATGCGCGGGGGTATCCAGACTCCCGTTTCACTCTCCAGTTCTATGTGGAAGACTGCACAGGCTGTGGCGTGTGCGTGGAAAACTGCCCGGCGATTGTGCCGGAAACGGAAAAACGCGCGATCAATATGGGTGAAAAGCTCCCTATTCTGGAACAGGAACGCCAGAATATCGCGTTTTTTGAAAAACTTCCTGATATGGACAGGACAACCATTAATGAGGCCAATGTCCGTGGGGTGCAGTTCCTTGAGCCTCTGTTTGAGTTTAGCGGGGCGTGTGCGGGGTGTGGTGAGGCCCCGTATCTGAAGCTGATTTCCCAGTTGTTTGGTGACAGGCTCCAGATTGCAAACGCCACGGGTTGTTCTGCTATTTTTGCGGGCAATACTCCTGCCCATGCCTGGAAAGCGAACGCTGACGGGCGCGGGGTGGCATGGTCCAACTCCCTGTTTGAAGATAATGCCGAATTTGGTCTGGGTTTCCGCATCGCGGCGGATGAACAGACCAGTCTGGCCCGCCAGCTTGTGCAGAAACAGTCTGCTCTGGTGGGTGAGGATCTGGCGAAAGCCCTGCTCGGCGCCTCGCTGCATACGGAAGCGGATTTTGCAGAACAGCGGCAGCGGGTTGCAGCCCTTAAGCACAAGCTGGAAGGGGTGGACGTTCCGGACGCGATCATGCTGCTTTCCGTGGCGGACTTCCTGATCCGTCGGTCTATCTGGATTGTCGGCGGGGATGGCTGGGCGTACGATATTGACTCAGGCGGACTGGACCACGTGCTGGCACAGGGTCGGAACGTGAATGTGCTGGTGCTGGATACGGAAGTCTATTCCAACACCGGCGGCCAGTCCTCCAAGGCAACGCCGCTGGGGGCTTCCGCCAAGTTTGCGGCAGCAGGCAAGCGGGCGCCGCGCAAGGATCTTGCCATGCAGGCCATTTCCTACGGGAATGTGTATGTGGCGCAGGTTGCTATGGGGGCAAATCCGGAGCAGGTGGTGCTCGCCATGCGGGAAGCCGAGGCGTATGAGGGGCCATCCATCATTCTGGCCTACTCCCAGTGCATTGCGCACGGTATTGAGATGCGTACAGGCATGAAGCAGGCCGCGCGTGCGGTGGCCTCCGGCTACTGGCCTCTGTTCCGGTTTGACCCGACCATGCGGAAAAGCGGGCTGAACCCGTTCCGGCTGGACTCAACGCGCCCGCGTATACCGCTGGAAGACTATGCCTATAAGGAACTGCGCTACAAAACCCTGACCCGGACGCACCCGGAGGCAGCGGCGCACATGCTGCATCAGGCGCAGGCGGCGCTGAATGAACGCTACCGCCTTTATGAGGATCTCGCCGCCCGTGATGGCAGCCGCTTCCTGCCGCACTGGGAAGATGTGGACTGAAGTGACCCGGAACATGAGGCACAAGGGAGTTCAGAACTTATGAACCTTGAAACACAGTATCTGGGGCTTTCCCTGCGGCACCCGATTGTGGCGTCTGCATCCCCTCTGACGGCCGATCTGGACCATATTCTGCGAGTAGCGGATGCCGGGGCGTCCGCCATTGTCATGGCCTCCATTTTTGAGGAGGACATTGCCGCGCAGGAGGTGCGTGATGCCGCCCTGTTTGAAACCGGGGAGGACAGTCACCCCGATGTGAATGGCGGCTATTTTCCTGCCGTGCCGGAAGCGACCGTGCTGGACGGGCGGCTTTCCGTGCTGCGGCGGGCTTCGGAGCGGGCCGGGGTGCCAGTTATTGCCAGCCTGAATGGCTGCACGCAGGCGGGCTGGGTCCATTTTGCCCGCAAGCTGGAGCAGGCCGGGGCCGCGGCGATTGAGCTGAACTTCTGGCACATGGCGACCGACCCGGATGAAACGGGTGCTGAGGTCGAGGCACGGTTTATCGCTATCCTCAGAGCGATAAAAGCGGACGTGGCAATTCCTGTCAGCATTAAGCTACCGCCATTTTTCAGCGCGCCGGGCAATATGGCCAAACGGCTGGTGGAGGCGGGGGCTGCGGGGCTTGTTCTGTTCAACCGGTTTTATGAGCCGGGGCTGGACCTGCATCCGGTAGCACCAGAAGCTGATGCGCAGCTCAGCACATCCTATGAGCTTCGGCTGCCCCTGATCTGGACGGGCTTGCTGTCCGGCAGGCTCAGGACCAGTTTTGCGGTCTCTGGCGGTGTGAACTCCGGTGAGGATGTGGTGCGGTGCCTGCTGGCCGGGGCGGATGTGGCGATGGTCACCTCCGCGTTGTTGCGGCATGGCCCGGCATTTCTCACCACCATGCTGGCGGATATGCAGGCGTGGATGGGCGCACGGTCTGTTGAGAGTATTGCCAGCCTGAAAGGGCAACTGGCCGCACAGGGCAGCGCCCAGACAGCCGAGACATTCCTGCGGGACCAGTATCGGCGTATTTTGTCTTCTACGCCAGTTTTTGGCACACCGGTTTTTGGGCAGTAAGTGCATCATGTCTCAGCAGGATAACCAGACCATGCCGTCGTCTCCTTCCTTGCCGGGGGCTGCCCCGCAGCATTATGTGCAGGACAGTGCGGATATGCCCGCAGCCTCCGGAGCTAGGAGCCATCAGGCCTTTGAAACTCTGATTGAGCGGGCCAGACAGCTCCCCGGCAAAGTGGGGATTGGCATTGTCTGGCCGTGTGAGCCGCACGCGCTTGAAGGCGCGATGGATGCCGCGCAGCAGAATATTGTGGAGCCGGTTCTGATCGGCCCGAGATCTCTGATTGCAGAGGTGGCGCAGAACTGCGGGATTGATCTGGGTGGCACGAAAATTGTGGATGTCGCGACCCCGCAGGACGCGGCCGCGCAGGCTGTGGCGCTGGTTCGCGCCGGGCAGGTGCATGCCCTAATGAAGGGGAGTCTGCACACAGATGTGTTGATGCACGCCGTTGTCTCACCAGAGAGTGGGTTGCGCACCGCCCGCCGGGTGAGCCATGTTTTCCTTCTTGCGGTGCCTTCTTATGATGATCTGATTTTTGTGACGGATGCGGCTATCAATATCTTCCCGGACCTTACGGTGAAGCGGGACATTGTCCAGAACGCCATAGACCTGCATCGTGGCCTCGGGCTGGGTGAGCCGCGTGTGGCGCTGCTCTCTGCGGTGGAGACCGTAAACCCTAAAATTCCGGGGACAGTCGATGCCGCGGCCTTATGTAAAATGGCGGAGCGCGGGCAGATTGAAGGCGGCGTTCTGGACGGGCCACTGGCTATGGATAATGCCGTGAGTCTGGATGCCGCCAGAATTAAGGGCATTACCTCACCCGTTGCGGGGCGCGCGCAGATCCTCGTGGTTCCGGATCTGGAAGCAGGCAACATGCTGGCCAAGAACATGATTTTTCTGGCCGGAGCAGACTCTGCCGGGGTTGTGCTGGGGGCCAGCGTGCCGGTGTTGCTGACAAGCCGGGCAGACAGCGTGCAGGCGCGTCTGGCCTCCATTGCCATCGGTGCACTCTACGCGCGCCATCTGCACCCCGAAAGCGCGCCTGCCGCGTAGCAGCGGATGCAGGCAGGAAGAGCCAGAAAAAGGAAGTTATGGATGCAGGACGTTATTATTGTTTTTAACAGTGGCTCTTCCAGTCTGAAATTTACAGTTTACGATACCGCTGACAGCCAGAAAGCGACGGTGCTTCTCAAGGGGGAAATTGAACAAAGCCCGGCAGGGGCGCGTCTGCACGCCAAAAATCATGAAGGCGTTGCGCTGCCGCCCGAAGACTGGTCTGAAACGGGCTTAGATATTTTTGATCATCTGTTCCGCTGGATGGAGCAGTTTTCCGGCAAAGGGCGGGTTGTGGCTGTCGGGCACCGGATTGTGCATGGTGGCGCGGATTTTCTGGAACCTGTTAAAATTACGCCCGAAGTTTTGCACAAGCTGGATCAGCTGACGCCGTTTGACCCGCTCCATCAGCAGGCCACACTGGCTCCTGCAAAAGCCATTGCGCAAAAGCGGCCAGATCTCCTGCAGATTGCCTGTTTTGACACCACATTTCACAGCACCATTCCCAGAGTGGCCCGGCTTTTGCCTCTTCCTCGCCGGTATGAGGCGCGGGGGGTGGTGCGCTATGGTTTTCACGGTATTTCCTACAGCTATATCGCCCAGCGTCTGACACAGATTGACCCGGCCCTTGCAACTGGCCGCACCATTATCGCGCATCTGGGCAGCGGTGCGAGCCTGTGTGCGTTGAAGGACGGAAAAAGCCTTGAAACCACAATGGGGTTTTCAGCGCTTGACGGGCTGATGATGGGCACGCGCTGCGGGGCGATTGATCCGGGTGTGCTGCTCTATATGGTGCAGGAAGAAAAGGCGGACTGGCGCGCGCTGGTGCAGACACTGTACCATGAGTCCGGTCTGCTCGGCGTCTCCGGTGTCTCGCCGGATATGCGGGTTCTGCGTGAGATGCTGGCGCAGGATCAGGCGTCTGCTCAGAGTCAACAGATCGCTGAAGCCCTGAGCCTGTTTGTGTACCGTATCCGGCAGGAGATCGGCGCTTTGGTGTCCGTCATGGGCGGGTTGGATGGACTGGTCTTTACCGCAGGAATTGGTGAGCATGATGCGGCCTTGCGGCAGGAAGTCTGTCAGGTTCTGGAATGGGCAGGAGTGACGCTGGATGCTGAGGCAAACCGCCAGAATGCACCTGTTATCAGCGCCCCCGACAGCCGGGTAAAGGTGCGCGTCACACCGACGGATGAGGAACGTGAGATTTATCTCAGTGTCCTGAAATTTCTCTGATGTTGTAAAACTGATGCGTTAAAGACTGTAAGCATCCGCGCAAAACTGGCTTTGTGCGGGTGTTTGGGTTTGTAGGCTGAGCTGGCCAGAAAAAAGGCGCCGTCCCATAGAGGGAGGCGCCTTTTTTGTTGGGGCCTTGGTGGCCGTCTCTGGTCCCTCCGGCCCGCGTTCAGGAAACGGGGCCGGAGGGCAGGCAGGTCGTCAGAAAATCTGACGGAACAGCACGTAGAGGAAGCCGGAGATCGCCATAGCGGCGGGAAGGGTGGTGACCCATGTGAATTGCCCCGGGTTTTGTGGAGACAGAACGACCCGAGAGGTAAGAAGAATTCATGAGCAACAAATCGAAGCGTTTTCCGCCTGAATTTCGTGACCGTGCAGCCCGCATGGTTCTGGAGGAAGAGAAGAACTATCCTTCGCGGTGGTCTGCGGTGATGACGATCGCGCCAAAGCTGGATATTCATCCTGACACGCTGTCAAAATGGACCCGTCTGCATGAGCGGGCCAATGCGCCTGCGGTGAGTGAACTGCCTGATCGAGAGAAGATCAGGCAACTGGAGCGAGAGAACCGCGAACTGCGGCAGGCCAATGAAATCCTGCGTAAGGCTTCTGCGTATTTTGCCCAGGCGGAACTCGACCGCCGGTTCAGGCCATGACGCGCTTCATTGATGAGCACCGGCAGACATATGGTGTCGGGTCAATCTGCAAGATCCTGCCGATTGCACCATCTGTTTATTATGCAACCGTTGCCAGACAGAAAAATCCCTGTGTGCGCAGCCAGAAAGACAAAGAGTTGAGCGACGAAATCCGTAGAGTATGGAACGATAATTTTTGTGTCTATGGAGCGCGTAAGGTCTGGCATCAGCTCAGACGCGAAGGCAGGACTATCGCCCGCTGCACGGTAGAGCGGCTGATGCGCCAGATGGGACTTAAAGGTGTCATTCGTGGCAAGGGGATCAGAACCACACGGCCTGATCCACAACGTCCCTGCCCACAGGATCTGGTGCAGCGCCAGTTTCATGCTCCAGCCCCCAACAGGCTCTGGGTTTCGGATTTTACTTACGTTTCCACCTGGCAGGGCTTTGTGTATGTGGCCTTCATCATTGATGTATTTGCCCGCGTGATTGTGGGGTGGCGTGTCTCATCAACGGCCCATACCGACTTCGTGCTGGATGCCCTTGAGCAGGCTCTGTGCCAGAGGCAGCCCGAGGGCAAAGTGACCCACCATTCCGATAGGGGCTGTCAATATGTGTCCATTCGCTACACGCAAAGACTGGCTGAAGCGGGCCTCGTTGCCTCTGTCGGCAGTGTTGGGGATTCCTATGATAATGCCCTCGCGGAGACCATTAACGGACTTTACAAAACTGAACTCATCTATCGGCAAGGACCATGGAAAAACAGAGACGCTGTTG